>BTHU01000012.1:92147009-92194509 GCA_036184795.1 Tokudaia tokunoshimensis | reverse complement strand
TCCTGAACTTCTGATCCTCCTGCCTTCACCTTTTTCTGTTGGGATTAGATCCATACAGGACCGCTCTGGTTTATATAGCGCTGGGAATAGAATCCAGGGCTTAGTTCACGATAGGTAAGCTACTCTGTCTACTGAGTTACGTTTCCCTACCTCTAGGCTATAGTTTAAGTGGACCAAAGAGTCACTGTGTTTATATCTCAGTCAGTCACGACATCCCTGGGGACATCCTTCTAGCTCTGTCTCTGCTAGCAGTGACTTGTGTGAATTTAGGAGAACCCTTTTACCTCAGGCCCTCTACTTGGAAGCTTCTGAGGTCTCCCGAACCTCAGCAAACTTGGAGTAGACCAGGATTAAAGTCCCATCCCCAACCCATTTACAAGCTCTATAGCCCTGCAAGATACTTGACTCTGACTCCAAGTGTCCTTATTATTTATAAAATTAAACATCTTGCAGGTGACATGGGACCAAGTAGCCACTGGAATATGATACATGTTCAGTGGTGTAACTCTCCTCATGCTGAGGAGGACACGTGATGCTACAACTCCACATCTAGCCGGCTCTGGACTTCACAAGTGTCTGCCGAGTGTCTTACTCTCAGTAGCTCCATAAGGTGGGAAGGCTTGCAGGCAGGCTGTAAGGGCTTGGGGTCTGAGGTCTGGCTTTATTAACTTCATGTAGAAAATGGGGCTAACAGCGATATCCTCCTTCACTGGGTTGGCTGAGAGGAAGGAAGGAGGTGTGTATGAAAGGCATCTGGGACACTCTCTGACGAGGACAAGTGCCCAGGAATCATGGGCATGATCAGTTTCAAGGAAGTATATTTTCCAAATTGCACTCTTGCAGCAGACAAAAAGTCTCCTTCAAAGCCATGCAATGATTTATTGAAAAGGCAGTAATAGAATCCGGGCGAGGCCTGGATACGGCTATAACCTAGATTGGACTCTCATCTCCGTGGTTTAGCACCGTGCCCTTCTCACCCCATCTCACCACCCTGACTGTGCAAGGGCATCTACGAGGGCTGCCCTATTCAAAAAGCCTCTCACTGGAGAAGAGGCCTGACTGTGGCCACTGGCCGTGGGTAGAGACCAGTGTTCAGGCTCAGTTGTCATCTCTCCCTCCTGTTTCTCTTCCTCTCTTCCCAGGATGGCAGCCTGCCATGCTCCCATCAAGCAACCAACCCCAGGTCACTACGAGAATCACAGCTTTCTTCTTATTTAAACAAAAGAGGTCTGGGGAGACCACCTTCTGTACGAAGGGAGCTAGCACACGACAAATAGCCTAGGCATAACCATACTTACTTTTGCCAACCAGAGGTTAGGGATGTTATAACTCCTGGAGAAGGAGAGGAACAATTTGCTTGCCTTTCCTGAGACTGCTGTATTCAAAATGGAGTGCTCAAGGCAGACCAGTGAGGAGATGGAAATAAAACACAGACGGAGCATCCCTAATCTAGACATCGAAATGTTCAAAAATCTAAAACTTTAGAGGGCTGTCGGCACATCACAAGTGAAAAATTCCACATCAGACCTCACAGGATGGCTACAGTCAGAAGGCACACTAACGGCCTTAGCTATGTATATGAGAAATACCAGTGGAGCCCCAAGAGATCTCAATATGTAAATATCTCAAAATAGAAAAATAAATCTAAAGTATCTCTGCTCTCAAGTGTTTGGTATAAAAAGATACTTAGCTCTACTAGCCTTTTTGTGTGTAATTCATTCCTTTGAAATATCTATTGGATATACTTTGTAACTTATAAACAAGTCATAGTACTAAAGCGGAACATCTGTGTAACCTGCTAAGATTTATCTCATAAACTAACACGTGTCCGGCCTGCTGTCTCGCATTCTAGTGACTCACTCCATCATCTCAATGATGCAGGCACACAGGTGGCATGGCACTGTGATCGCTGTCATCCCTGATGTGGCACACAAGTGTGATAGTACTAGCACCATTGCTGTCCTCCCCATTGGGCACCTGAGGAAATGAAGGCTCATGGGTTAAATAAGCAGCCCAGTCACCTGGACCATTAGCAGGGGCAGGATTCTAAAGTCTGGCAGTCGGGCCTCTGGGGCTTGTCCCATACCTTGCACACAGAGATGCACATAGTTTGGGGGTAGAAGATGGGTTTTGCTGCTGTCGGGGAACAAGATTCAGATCCAGGAGTCAATGCTCCTCCCATGCTCGTAGCCAGAGCATGGGAAGAGGCTCGAAGTTGCAGATATACTGCCATGTTTCCCTTCCATGGTTTTCTTTCAATATACATTTAGCCATTTGCTTTGTTCTGGGTCCTATGCACATCGTGAGGATTCAGTAACTCAAAGCTGGGTTGTAAGTCCTACAGAGCTTAACCTCCTGCAACTTAGGTATCGAGAGAGATATAGTATCAGAGGTACTTAGAAATACCCACTGGGGGAGGAAACGACGGTCACCAGTTTGTCTTTTCTATCCAAACGATTGCAATGCCATATGTTAAAGACAAGAAGATAACAAAGCAACTTACTGTTCTATGAGTGGCAGGCAACCTACTGATAACAAGTAAGCTTAAATACCAAATAAAGCAAGGGAAGGCAGAGGAAGAGAGAGAGAAAGGGGAGAGAGAGAGAGAGAGACTGATTTACCCAGTGAGTCTAACCTGCTCTGTGGCTTAACCTCTGTCTGGAGTCCTGACTCCCTCAATGCATTGGAATCAGAATGTTTCTCCAGCAATCACCTGAGAATTTATTCCAAGAATAACTGACGAATTGTTGAACTTTATATAGTTCTGCTCCCCACAGACCCTGTAACTCAACTGTCACCTTCCATGGGTCGGGAAGCATGTGCTAATCCTGACGGCTGACCTCTACACATAAGGCCTCACTCACAAGGTTCTTAAAACACTCAGATCTTCAGTTAACATCAGGAAACAAGGAAACCTATTCAAAGACCAGCCTGTTGGCATGGCGTTGCATGACAACAGCCACCTAGGCAGTCTATGTGGTTCCTACCTCTGCACTTGGTCATAGTCACCCAGGGAATATTTCTCATGTTATATTTCTCACGTACCTCTGAACATATGATGTATACCTAGAAGAAAAGAAGCCAGGTCTCCTGAGCTGACTTCCAGAACTGATGATCAAAACTGTACTGTTGGGTGCAAAGGAGAAGCCATGCATCCCAAAAGACATTTTTTTTTTCCTATGAAACCAAACAAAATTAGGACCATGCCTAAGAGCAGCGGTAGAAGAGAAGAGTTCGATTACAGGAATTATGGGTAGAGATGCAGGGCATGATCAGGGTGAATAAAGTTTTCCTTTCATCGTAACTAGAGGCGGCTCAGAATATAACCCTGAAGAGCACAGTTCTCCTTCAAGAATAGTCGAAGTGAAGGTGAACTGGTAATCAGTGCATACATCAAGCAAAAGTCTTGCTATGTATATGAGAGGCTTTAAACAGCAAATGCTTATTTATCTGGAGTAACTCACATTCATGCACATGGAGTAATATACCTTTCACCCCGTTCTAATGGTAAACAGTATACGGTATGCAAATTATAAAAGCTCAGGTATGTGTAAGTTAAACGATGCCTCTGTCAACGTGGACAGCGTAACGAAATTAGTAAGGAGAACTGAAACGATCAAGGAAATGCTCAAACCTATAGGCAGCTGTCAGTTGCTGAACACGATGTACTAAGCTTGTACAATTTTATCCTTTTAAAAAGCTTAATATCTTCAGAGTAAAATCATTAATTTCCACGCCCTGATTTGGGGGCACAGACAGTAGAGTACATTTTGCAGTCAATTGCTGCTTTGAAGCATTTTTGATGCTGGGAGATTTCTATTTTCCACACAGCATAATCGCATCTCTGCCCAGCTAGTCAGAGGTAGGCTGCCGGACACCACAAGCATGCTGACGCCAGGAGAGAACCCATCCCCCGATGGCTGAGTGCATACACTCGGCAGCCACCATCTCATCGGTGATCTCTATTGTAACCAAAAGGAGTGAGCCAGACAGCGAGACACAGAGATAGCAGGGGTCACCTGGGTCACGGGTGCGGCTGCCGCTGAAATGCCACTTACTGTTTATGAGAAAAAACCATTCCTTAGGTTTCAGCGGACGCTCCAAGTTCCCGGCTGCACCTCCACCTCCTGGCCAGGCGGCCCCTCCCCCTGCCCAGCCTGCTCTCTTCATTCACTGGCTCAGCATCTTCCAACCAGGCCCTCCCCAAGGCTCCTCATCGGTCGCGGCCGCGGCACCACCCCGGTTGGCTCCTGGGCATGGGGCAATGTCGGCAAGGAAGGAAGACACCTTTTCTATGCTCCGCAATTTTTTAATCTGTTTTTCCCCTTGCAATAAAGAAACCATCTCTCTCCAGCTCTTTGCTCGCACACACACAGCCTTTGTTCTGATGCTACAGGATTGCAAGGCTGCGGGGAGAAAGTCCCGGCGTTATCTTGGCACCGTGTTATTTATGAAGTGCTATAAAGCCTGGGAGGAAACGTTTAGATTGGGAACATGGGAGAAAAGAGATTTCTGGTTTATAATTTCTCTGTGTCACGTTTACAAGCAGCAGTGAAACCTGAAGCCTGAGCCATGGGGTGGGGGTGGGGGTGCCTTCCACTGGTTCTGAAGGAGACATTTCCCTTGCCTTAGAATTGGAGTCCTGCCCGAGAAGGCCAGAGTTCATTTACACTTTTCCACTGGCTGTTGCGCAGAGACTCCACCTTGCAATTCAAATGGGCCTCAAGATAGAGGAAGAGAGTTCAGCTTCTCCCTCGTGGATTTTCCAAGATGCGGGAACACAGAAATCCTTCTTTCTCCTGTGGCAATGTCTCGGGCTTGTTTCTTTCCCTATTTTGAGACTTGAGCTCCTGTGTTCCTACAACCCATGACTTAGCTAGCTAGCCGTTACTGTATTTCCCACCTGGGAGACGAAGTAAGCCTTCTCTACCAGTGGAACAAGATATGCAGGCTTGGCAACATTGTCTCTAAAATGTGGCACCTGCTTTGCTGGTTGCCACAAGCTGGGCTGTTCCTGTGACCTCCAAGGTGGGAGACTCTGGTGCTGACCGAGCACATCTGGGCAGTTGCCTCCCATCTGTTGGCTGCTCTCTCCTTGGGGAAGCCCTTGATTCCCAGGAGACACTTCTGCTCCCGAGGTGGAATGGTTGGATTGACGGGAAGGAAAGTGGAACTGTGCAGGGCCGCCTCCAGCCGGCCCTTCTCTGTACCCGATGACTTCCACAGCCTTCCCCACAGCTGCTGGAGAAAGACAGCCTCCTGACTGGAAGCACTGTTTGGCCTCTCATAGTGACCTTGAGAAGCTATAGCTGGAAGGAGGGCCATGAAAAGGGCTAGCCCATTCTACATGGGATGAAAACCATCCATAATCATGGTTGCCAGGGTAACAACTGCTGAGCTTACATGACATGTTACTTGCTATTAGCATACATGAGATGGGCTTCTCACGATGGTAGAGGAAAATTGAAAAGTATGTTTAAGTTCTTACAATGTCTTTCCAGGGACATGATACCTCTGAAAGCAAAAGAGCCATCCAGTGTCAACAGGAGGGGAACAGCCTTTGGTTACATGCTACTGTCTGAGGTGAAGTCTCTCCTTCATACACTAGCATAGGATACTAAGCCCACTCACGATGGTACCCTTGAGGAGGCACTAAAGCTAATAGTAGCATTTTCCTTAGGAACTGTAGATAAACGAAATGAAAGTGATCACTAATGATCCTCTCGCAAGGGAGAGTGCCAGTGTAAATCTTCCAAGGGGAGCTCTTTCAGAGACTAGAAATGTCCATCGGATCATTCACCCACACTGCTAGAAATAGTCTTTAAAAATGGTCCCACCCGAGGGCCGAAGAGATAGCTCAGTTGGTAAAGGGTGTATCACGCAAGCATGGATGAGGAGCTGTGTTCAGATCCCCAGCTCCTACATAAGAGCCGAGCATGGTCTTCTTCATACTTGTAACCCTAGCTTGGGGATGGGGGTGTGGAGGCAAGAAGACAGGTGCACTGCAAGATCTCATCGGCTAGCCAGCTAGCCAATCCACGAACTTGGGGCTCAGTGAGAGACTTTGCCTCAAAATATAAGGTGGAGATCTATCAAGGAAAGATACCTGAAGTCTACCATGGGTACCCTCACCCCAGATCATATGAAATGACTCAGCCAAGATATGCACTATACCTCCCATCCCCCACTGACTAAACATTAAGACACAGGGTGACCCATGTTCACAGTTCCTGCTTCACGCAACAGAAGGTGCCAAATCCTCCCCATTGGAGATGTTATTTCCAATGACATCTAATTGGGAAGGCCCTCTTGGAGTCATGGTCCCTGTTGGTTGAACATGTCCCTTTCTGTCCATCTCCCTACGTTTCATGTAACTCCACTTCCCCTTAGAGGACTGTACATACGAATGGCTCTGAAAAAAAAAAACTTCTAAGAACTCAGTTGCCCTTCCTGTCAAGTCATTTTTTATATACAGCATCTAAGAAACATAAGGAAATGGAACTAATGACTACGGCTAAACAAAGTGTATTCTTCATTTAATCTCTTGAGTGAGCAAAGAAGTATGTAACTAAAATTCCTTGTCATTGAGTCTGACTGGATTCTAGATAACTATAGCCCAGGGCCTATGTAATCTTACTTGAAGGCATCTTGGGCTTTCCACCCCTTGTCCAGGTTATCTCAAGAAATACACCCTGCAGCTTCTTGGCTTCAAGGCTGTTGCTGAAGCTGTAGACTTTCTAAGTGGAGAAGACAGTGGTTCAAGGCTAAGCCCTCTCTTCCTGTTGCGGTTATCAGACGTCCTTGATGGATGCCATGGAGGCAGATGAGTGTGGATGGACCCTTGGTGGTCCTGCTGCTGTCTCTTCTGGATCTCAGTCTTCACAGGTAGCCTGCTAAGGAGGCAGGAAGCAGGACTTGTGCATGGTCCTTCAGCATGGAAACTGAGGCTTAAGACTCATTCACAAATTTCTGACTTACTTCACCCACTGCTCATGTGTTTCTCACGTGGTTTTCCCATCAGGAGTACCACACCTGGACACATGTCAGAAATGAAGGTCTTAGCTCCACCCAGACTTGTGGCTGGAGCAGCTCCAGACGTGGGACACTGGGGTAGGATATGACGCTTGCTAAAGCTCGAGAACCATACTGTCTTTCAGTACAGAGTACCTGACATCATCGAGTAAACTATATAAAAATTTTTCATATAGTATCTTGGAAACCAGTGTCTCACAGCAGCTAGACCTGTTCTTAAGATGCTCTGTGCAGTGAGACAGACAGACAGACTTTAGCTCCTATTGCAGCTCTGAGCAAAGATCCAGAGAGACCTCCTTCCTCTCCTCTGAGGTTCAGTTACCCTCTCTGAAAATGAAGGCTGAGGCTGGCCGTGCAGTATTGTTTCCAAAGCCCCTAATGTGGAGACCCTGGCTCTGCTCCCCCACCTCCCTCACCTCTCCCCTCCTCCCTACCAGGAGCCTTGCTGTCTGAAATAATCAGATGAAATATAGCTTTAAGAAACCTGTTATGGGGGCTGGAGAGATGGCTCAGCGGTTAAGAGCACTGACTGCTTTTCCAAAGGTCCTGAGTTCAAATCTCAGCAACCACATAGTGGCTCACAACCATCCATAACGAGATCTGATGCCCTCTTCTGGAGTGTCTGAAGACAGCTACAGAGAAACCTGTTGTGGGCTGGAGAGATGGCTGGGCTGGAGAGATGGCTCTGTGGTTAAGAACACTGACTGTTCTTCCAGAGGTCCTGAGTTCAATATTAAGCAACTACATGGTAGCTCACAACCATCTGTAATGAGATCTGATGCCCTCACATACATAAAATAAATAAATTAATCTTTAAAAAAAAAGAAAGAAAAGAAGCCTGTTGTAATGTTACAGTAATTATTTTGAAATTTGTTGAGAATAAACCCAGAGTAATAGTTTTGTTTTTTTTTAAATTTTATTTTCTACCAGTGAATGAGACCTGGCTTTGTGGGTTTTAGAGTTCTGAACACCAGGCCAAGCCTTCAACTTTAACTCAGGCTTATGGTGAAGTTCTCACAGGGCTCTATTCATTCTGTGTTTCCAACTAGAAGGGTCCATGGTGGCAGGAGGATAACCGCTGCCTGAGTTGAGTACCTAGTTGCATTCTGAGCTGTCTCTATTAGTTTGGCAAGTTACTTAACTTCAACCCTCAGTTTCTTTATCTATAAAATGGGCTAATGGTACCAACCTTTCAGAATTACATTAAAAATTAAGTGAGGGCTGGAGAAATGGCTCAGTGGGTAAAGGTGGTTCTTGTCAAATCTAATGACTTGAATTCTATCCCTGTGATCCACACGATAGAAGGAGACTCCCACAGGTTGTCCTTGTACCTCCATACCTGTGATGCAGCAGCCATTTCTGTCCCTCCCCCATAAGTAATTGTACTACAAAGGTGAAGTGACATCATACAAAGCATGAACTCAATTGGCAGCCAAGATATCTGCTATGTGTTGCCAATCGCTATGTCCAAGAAGGTGGATGCACTTTTAGCTGCTGTTTTATCTCTTTTTCTACCAAGGAACTGGCCAGAGATGGGCAGCCATTGAGAAGCCAATAGCCTGCTACCGTCTACACTGATCTAACTGAAGAGTGCACGCTATCCCTTCTTCAGAAAGTATAAGCTAGGCCTTACTCCTGAATGGTCCATGAGCAGGTGTGACGTCATGCCCTTGATTAGCATCAAGGACCCAGGCTGACTTAGAACCTAAGGAGGATGACAGACAGCGAAGCCACAGTTTACCCAATGAAAAGGACCTTATTCTCACCTGCCAGAATACGTATTCATTCAACAAACACACGCAACAGTGTTCTCAGAACTGGGAATGATTATTTAAAATTTATTATTTGTGTATGTGTGTGTGTGTGTGTGTGTGTGTGTGTGTGAGAGAGAGAGAGAGAGAGAGAGAGAGTGTGTGTGTGTATGTGTGTGTGTATATGTGTGTGTGTATATGTGTGTGTATATGTATGTGTGTGTGTATATGTGTGTGTGTATGTGTATGTGTGTATGTGTATATGTGTGTGTATATGTGTATGTGTATATGTGTGTGTGTATATGTGTGTGTGTGAGAGAGAGAGAGAGAGAGAGCGCGAGCAGGCGCAGGCACCCATGTACCACACCACTGATGTGGAGATCAGAGGACAAGTTAGTGGTGTCTATTCTGTCCTTCTACCTCTGGTTGACTTCTGGGGATCAAGCTCAGATTACCAGGTTCGCATGACATGTGCTTTACCCAGTGAGCCACCCTGCCTCTCCAGCTGTAGGAATAATTTAATCAAATCCCTGGCTGCACGGAGGAAGGACCATGCTTTCCTTGAAATAACCAGGAGAATCTGCTTCTACTTCCCAAGGAAAACCATACTAGCTCACAAACTAGTTCACGAACAGGCTTCTATGTGTTTTCCTATGTCAAGTGAGCAACACCTGTCATGTATCTGAATGGCGTGTAGCAGCTTCCAATATATTGCTGGACACATCTGGGAGACTTGAAAACTGGCTTAGAAAAGTAAAATCACATACTCGACTTTTTACAATGAATAAAAGAGAAAGCCGGGAAAAGGCTCAAAACTTAAGCCTTGCTTCTGTCCTAAGTTTCTGTATGTTTCTTTTTCAAATACTCATTGAGAGAAGCTGCCTTTAGCCCAGCCTCTTCCTCCAGCCAGTTCCCCTGGATCTTTCTACAGAAACTTTGTCACTATTAAGAGACTATAACAGACTCAGGCTTTACCTAGGAGGCCAAGCCTGTGGGTGACATTCAAGGCCCTGACCTCTCCTAGTGTCATTTCTTTTTTTTTTTTTTTTGGTTTTTCGAGACAGGGTTTCTCTGTGTAGTCCTGGCTGTCCTGGAACTCACTTTGTAGACCAGGCTGGCCTTGAACTCAGAAATCCTCCTGCCTCTGCCTCCCAAGTGCTGGGATTAAAGGCGTGCGCCACCACCGCCCGGCTCCTAGTGTCATTTCTTACGCTTGAGCCACTGGGGCGTCTCGTCCCTTCCTGGGTGGCTTTTCTCTTTTTTCTCCTGGTCCATGTCATACCTGTTTTCTCATACCAAGGGTCTCTCCCACTGCCTGTAGCAGCCTCAGGAGTTCCAAACTGTCACCCAGGAACATCTGGGTGGCAGATCTTTCCTTGTCTCTACCCTCCACTCTCAGAAGGCAGGATCTAGACTCTCCATACGCTTGGCTGTACTGCTGCCAGACACGCACTCCCATTAACAGACTGGCTTCTCTGACTTCCTGCCTGCTGTGCTCACACCACCTGGCCACTGCCTCTGCTGACTGTGAATCAGGTTCACTTACGGTTTCCAGTGGTCAGTGAGGTAAAGGACACTCCTCGTCATTAACACCATTCTATTCTTATCTCCAAATCTTAACAGTCTCTCCTCTAAACTCCACATGATATTCATGTTCATATCTGAGCACACTGTCCTGTGAGACATGTGCTGGGCCACTGGCAGACAATGCTACATGAGTGGTTCCAAAGCAGACATCCCTGAAAATCCGGTTGCAATAGGAAAACATGTGGTCTAGGGAGGAGGATGCTGCCTTTCTTGAGAAGATTTGAAATCAGAAGCCATCTACAAACTTTGGGCATTACCATCGTTTGATGGGAGACAATATTCCTATCTCTTTTTTGGACAAAATTGCACTGGGGAACAGAGCTTTGTGGTCACACCTGAGGATATGCTGACCAGTCTTCAAAGTTGTATTCGCCAGTGGACCAGGAGCCCATCAAGGACTTGGTTACAAAGGATCCTTATTTGGCACTGGGCCCCTGATGTGGGGGTAGTCAAGGGCTCCCAGCTGTTATTACACAAAGGCAGGAACAGGCCGGCATAATTTCATGGGGGACACATTAATTCCAGCATGGGGTGAGTTTCTGAAGGAGAACTCCCTTTTAGGGTCTCTTTTGAACTAAGTTTTCAACTCTTGTTTAAAACAAATCCAGCTGGGCATAGGGGCAAGTACTTGTAGCTCTGGCTACTTGGGAGGCAGAGGAAAAAAGATTGGTTCAAGGCCAGCCTGGGGAACTTAGCCAGACCCCACACCCCACAATAGCAGCAGCAGCAGCAACAGCAATCAAACAGTAACTCAGTGGTAGAATACCTGTCTAGCATTTGAGGTCGAGTTTAATCCTTTGCATCACAAACCACACCCACACACCCACACCCACACACTTCATGTCAAATTTTACTCAAATATCATTTCCATTTATTGTCCAAACTAGAATTTCTCCTCATCTTCCCTCAATTGCAAATCTGTATGCTTACAACCTGCCGAACTGGAAGACTACTCAGTTCACCGGCTCTGTGAGGAAATCTCGAGGAGTAAATGCAGATTATCCTAGGCCGGTCCCTACCTTGATCCGATGACGTCAAGGAGATGCTGCCAGCGGTCGTTGATCTTGCTGAGCTTCTCCTCCATCTCGGCCGCCTTGGCCTTGCTGCTGGCCTTGCTCAGCTGCTCGCCCATCTGCTTCAGCTGCAGCTTGTTCTCCGTGAACAAGCTTATCTCTTCCATACAGTCCTGACAGGTACCAAAGCACAAGGCCCGAGAGCCGTCACCACCAGGCTGGTCCCTCAGCAGCCCAGGGCATGGTTCTCTCTTAACGTTTTGTCTTTATTATACAGGGTGTCAAGCTGTAGTCTAGGCTAATACTGAACTCCAGGCAATACCCCGGCCTCAGGCATCCTGGTGATGGGACTGCAAGCACGCACTGCCATGTTGCCTACATTAGCTCATTTGTCTATTTATTTGATTTTATTTTATGTACATTGGTGGTGTTTTGCTTGCATGTGTGTCTGTGTGAGGGTGTCAGATCCTAGAACAGGAGTTACGGACAGTTGTGAGCTGCCATGTGGGTCCTGGGAATTCAACCTGGGTCCTCTGGAAGAAGAGCCAGTGCTCTTAACCATGGAGCCATCTTTCTAGCCCTGGCTACATTAGTTTTAACTGGAAAACAAAAACCTTATACTTGTCAACAGTTCTTCAAGGTATGGCTATACCAGCTGGGTGACTACAAGTGTTTAATGCAGTAATGACTTTCTCTGACTCTGTAGCCTGGGCTTGCAGCTCATGATCCTCCTGTCTCAGCCTCCTGAGTGCAGGTGCAGGAATGTGCTCCCATATCTGGCTGTAGATATGTTCTTTTTCTTTATCCTTGCAGTGCTGAGGATCGAACTCGGGGCTTCATGCATGCAGGGCAAGAACTCTACCACCTGGGCTGTATCCCAGCCCCTTCAGGTTCTTAAAGAACAACCCTTCAGTTGCACATCACAAATGTGAAGCTAGACAGATTTGACTGAAGTCAGCCTGAGGTCGGTTTTCCAGGGCTTATGGAGAGGGATTTTGGGTGACTGTACAATGATGCTCGACTGACCTCTTCTATGAGCCACACTGCTGCAGGCCTCCTCTTTGACTTAGGTTCTACTAGACACTCACTAGATCCCATCACAGTAGTCTTCCCGACTGAGGGGAAGCAGCCCTCCTCAGCACTGTATCCACCTACGACAGGCTCACGCTTTCTATCTTTCCCATCTCCTCCTTCAGAAAAATCAAGAATAGTTCCTTGAAAAATATACACTGCCATTAGAAACACCAGTGACACTGTAGGTCCTGGAACCCTGCGGAAGCCCGTAGCCATCCTCCATCGCCTCCACGGGGCACCCCACCCCACTCACTTTCTGTAACTTCTCAATCATTTCTTCAATGCTGACATCCGCTGTCTGTAGAACTTTGTTTTCCATCTGGACCAGCCAAGCACACAGTTCTTTATTCTTTTCATTGAACACGATCCATGAATTGAGTCTGTCTTCAATCTCCTGCTTGCGGATAGCCACCTAGGTATGACACGCATTGGGCAGCTAAGCACGGGGCTCTCAAAACCTGTGAGGAGCCCCCCCCTCTAGCCATCCTCCCAACTCACACACCTTTCACACTCACAAATACAAAGCCTATTCACTTTTGCAGTATCTCTGAAACCTGTTTCCTTCCCTTAAAACCTCAGACTTAAGCATTAACAAATGTTTTTTTCCACCCGTGATGACCACCATAAAAACTATCAAAAGACAAAATGATGGCACTTTCCCTCTGTATTGACCCAGTCAAGCCTAAGCCAGAAATTACAGGATCATAGCTCTGCTTCGGTTTTCGTTTTCCTTGTTCTTTCAATATTTACATTTACTGCTCCCTCCTCCATAACTTCTAACTCTTGTGGCCCAAAGCTTTTCCCTTTCGGAAACTCATCAAGTCTTTATATCCAGAAGGCAGTGTCCTGCTTACTTATTTTGAAGATTAACTTATTTGAATCCAGATCACAAGATTAAAAAACAAAAAACACCCAGCCATTCATTAGCAATGCAAATGAACCGGAAACCTTAAAAGTAGTGAAAAGTTTTTTTGAGTATTCCAATAAAACAAACAAAACCACCAAATCCCCAAACAATTCATTAATTTTCCTTGTCATTAAATGCTGTAGTTTTTGTCTGGAAACCATGAAAATGTCACCAAAAATTGGTCTGGAGCAAGCAGGCTCCCCCCCAAATGCCCAGTGTTCTATTATGCTAACATCAGGCAGGGCTTCCCTTCTTAGAGGGCTACCATTTAGGAATTAAACTTACACCTAGATAATTCAAACTACCTTTCTAAATATACATCTATTCTCAGTTTCAGAAAAATCATTGAAATCGTAAATGGGTTCGTGTAAAATGGGGTAGCTGAGAGTTCTTCAGTGGTTTTAGCACCCCATTTTATAGAAAGGGGAAGAGAGGGCTGCACTCTCCTGAGATCTTTTTTTTCTCACCCTGTACAAAAGAACTTCTGCTCTTCCCAGAGTGAGGTCAAGATACCAAATGCTCCTGTGTCCCGCCCAGCCTAAAGCATTTAAAAGGCCCGAAATCTATCCCTAGAAAAACAAGCATTTTGCTCCCATTCCTCCAGAAATCTGTTTATTTGAGCTTTTAGAACTCCTGGCATTGTGTGCCAGGATCGAGTCCACAGCTGTAGCAATCGGGACCATCTGGGTGCGCTCTTTGAGCCCTCCCTCTCTTAAGACTTCTCACAGATTCTGAGTGTTTTCATTTATAGAAAACAGGAATTAGAACAATTTTAAAGACACTTGGAGTACATTGTAACTACTAAGAATCAAGGTTTTACAAAGTATACTATTTACTCCAAAATGTAATTAAAAGTGTCTTTAGAACACAGGTATTTACAAATGTCAAAATTCATTGACACAAAAATATAATGAGATTAAGGAATTAACTTTTCCTCAGAATTATATAGTCTTCAAACAAGGGTCTTTAAGATTAACTGAACCCTTTAATTCCACCTTGGTATCCTGTCATAGACTTGAACTGTGCAATATGCTAAACACAATTCCATTCTTATCCAGTACAAGTGATCTGCTAAGGTCATTAGGCTGTAATCACTTCAGAGTGTAAAAGGCTCTTAGGACTAAATATCTGAATGCAACGGAAGCCTGGTTCTCTGATAACTGCTTCCATGCCTGTGGGCATCAAAGCTCTGGCGGTTAGCAGAGGAGAGAGTTGCAGGGCGTCAAGCTCTCCTAATATGCAGATTGGTGCTTCTCTAAGCAAAGCGTGGAGCAGAACTTCAGGCATGGCCTTGCCTCCATGCCAGCTTAAGGTGATCTTAAGCAAAACAAAACCAACCAACCAAACAAAACTAACTCAGTGGAAGTGTGCAAAGTTGCAGTGAACTCTGTTAAAACAAAGAGGTCAATCTGTTAAAACTGGTTGCTGCCTCCTAAAGGAATCAGCGGAGGCACAGGGGTCCCGGAGCCAAAGTGCCCCTGCTCAGCAAAGTCAGGACCCCTTCCTTTGGCCTTGGGACGTTTCAATCAGCCCCCCACAGCCCCGCAGGCAGCGGAATGACTCACTCTCAGGCAGAGGTCCTCCCATTGTCTGTGCAAAAGCTCGATCTGCTCCTTCAGAACCGTCGCGTCCTCCGCCAGGACGTGCTGGCTCAAGTCGGCCTTCATAGTTTGAAGTTCTTTCAAGTTGTGGGTCCAGTCAGCCAGAGACGTCTCTACTTCCTGCATTTAAATAACGAGGAGAAAGGGGAAAATGCCTTCAACTTCAGCTGCTGTTGTTTCCAAACCTGTAGGCTAATCCTTTGATTAGACTCTGGGGGAGGGGAGCATGGGAAGGGGAGGGACCTTCGGAATGAGAAACAGCCTCTCCCGCAGCTCTGCCTGGCTGCCGCCAGTCACCTTTCTCCCAAGGGGACAGTCTTCTAGCCCTTCCAGCTCATTCCCTCAGGTAGCTGGAGTTTAATAAAGTCATTCCGTAGGAAAATCATCCAGGCCCTTTACCATTCTTTAGAGGGCATAGCGTACATAATGTAAGAAAAGCAAAATTTGCACACATTTCTGGATTAAGACCCAGAAACTATGTTAAGAAGTCATATAAAGTGTGATCTCTCACTTTCAAAATGCCTGGGTATGCCACTAACACTGTGGCTGGACACCATAAAATGACAAGTTCTGTTTGATAGGAATTATTTTTGATTTTTCGAACTAAATGAATATAATGGAGGGAAATTGCTTGCGGATAACTGGCAGCGATTAAATTAGCAGATAGCTTCTTATATTTATCATTCATTCATTTATTCACTCATGTGTAGGAGATGGAACCCAGGGCCTCATATCAATCAGGCAGAGACTATACCACCGAGCTATGACCATTGGCTTCAATTTGTTTTTAAAATGAACTAGTTTTCAGATCCAATGAAATGTAGCAATTAATAAAAACAATCCTTTTCACTACAGAGGGAAGTGAAAGGGAGCTGCCCAGGCACCCCAGAGTCTATTAGTTTTTGGCTGTGTTTAGGGTGCCTTATGTATGGCTCATTTTCCAGGCCTCTGTTCCTGCACTTCAGATGAAATCTGAAAGAAGATACTGTGTCATTTACACCAGAGATCAGTCTGAAGAGTGGCTACAGTAACGAGGCACTAATTCCCATTGATATTTTTTCAGTGTTCTAAAAGCTAGAGTGATGTGATTCCTTCCTTCCTTTCCTCCTCCTCCTCCTCCTTCTTCTTCTTCTCCTTTCTCTCTCTCTCTCTCTCTCTCTCTCTCTCTCTCTCTCTCTCTCTCTCTCTCTCTCTTTTTGGAGACAGGGTTTCTCTGTGTAGCCATGGCTGTCCTGGAACTCACTCTGTAGACCAAGCTGGCCTTGAACTCAGAAATCCGCCTGCCTCTGCCTCCCAAGTGCTGGGATTAAAGGCGTGCACCACCACTGCCTGACTCATGATTTCTTAACTTGTTAAATTCTCTATTTCTAAATTTCTCTAAAATTCTAAAAATTCTAAAATTCTAAATTTCTCATAAAATGGTCCGGCACAGTGATACACACCTTTAACCCCAAGCACTCAACCATGGAACTATATCCCCAGCCTGGGACCTCAATGTTCCTCTTTTCTCCCTACAGTGCATGTGTGCACGCATGCACGCATATACACCCCCCCACATGCATACAATGTAGCTATGTACTTAGCATGTATCTCTCCAACAGACTGTACTGACAGAATGGCAGGGACCAGAACAACACTGCTTCTGAAATACACCCTTTTTCTTCTCAAGTTGCTTTGTGTCATGGTGTTTTATCATGGCACCTGCCACATGCCTGGTGCATACTGAATCATTATATATCAAAATGTATGAATGAAAGGAAAGCAGTTTGTCTAGTTTGTACCAATAACTTTTTTTTTTGTTTGTTTTTTTGTCGTTGTCTATCTGTTTTGTTTTGCAGTAATGGGGACTGAACTCAAGGCTTCATGCAAGTTCGGCAAATGACAGGGTCTTACACTATGTAGTACTGAATGGCCTGGTACTTGCTACATCACTTAGGCTGGGTTCCAATTTATAGTCCTTCCTCAGCTTCCTAAACTGGGATTAGAGGTTTTATACAACCACACAGGGCTAAGTGTTAGGATTTGGTCTAAGCTCCACCCCACAGTTACCTGGCAATAAACAGGTATGCCCCTCCCCACAGTTACCTGGCAACAGCCAGCTATGTGGGCCCACTATAGAAGGGGCTGCTTGCCCCTCCTCCTCCTCTCTCTTATCCTCTTATTCTCTCTTGCCCTCTTGGGCTCTTCCCTTCCCCTTTCCCTTCCCTCCTTTCTCCACATGGTCATGGCTGGCCTCTACTTTTCTACTCTCTCCTTCTCTCTGCCTTTCTCTGCCTCTACTATTCTCTTAACTCCCCTCTCCATGCCCTAAATAAACTATTCTATACTATACCATCAGCATGGGCCTGCTGAGGCACCCCCTTCCTCCCATACCCCCCTCACACCCATTTCTCTCTTTATGATCACAACACTAAGAGCTTTAAAATGACCTTGTGTGTTAAGAGAAAGACAAACAAAGGAAGACCAAAGTGTGGGTACTTTGGTTCTTTTTAGAAAGGGGAACAAAATACTCACGGGAGGAAATACAGAAATAAAGTATAGAGCATAGACTGAAGGAAAGGCCATCTAGAGACTGTCCCACCTGGGGGATCCATCCCACATGCAGACACCAAATCCCGACACTATTATGGATGCCAAGAAATGCTTGCTGAAAGGAGCCTAATATAGCTGTCTCCTGAGAGGCCCTGCCAGAACCTTCCTTACAAATACAGAGGTGAACGCTTGCAGCCAACCACTGGACTGAGCGCAGGGTCCCCAGTGGAGGAGTTAGAGAAAAGATTGAAGGGTCTCAAGGGGTTTGGAACCCCATAGGAAGAACAACAATATCAATCAACCAGACCCCCCCAGAGCTCCCAGGGACAAAGCCATCAACCAAGGAGTACACATGGCTCCAGCTGCATATATAGCAGAGGATGGCCTTGTCAGGCACCAATGGGAGGAGAGGTCCTTGGTCCTATGAAGGCTCGATAGATGCCCCAGTGTAGGGAATTGAGGGTGGGGAGGCAGAAGTGGGTGGGTGGGTGGAGGAACTCCCTCATAGAAGCAGGGGGAGGGGGATGGGATAGGGGGTTTCCAGGAAGGGGGGGGAACATTTGAAATGTAAATAAAGAAAATATTCAATTAAAAAAAAGAAGAAATCAAATAATATGCAGGGAGGTCTAGTATATAAGCTAATTACATTGTAGCCAATGATTACTTCTGTAGAAACATTCTAGAAACCACGCCTCAAATATGGGAGTGTATCTCAGTGGCCTCCATGTGCACATGCATGTCTACAAGGCATGCACACATGCATGGATGTAAATACATACATGAACAGAAAGGGAACAAAAGATGAACACATATGCATGTGCTTGTACATGGACAGAATATCTCATCTTGGCAAGAATATTCAACAAATTAGCCACATCAATTCCTGTGGTAAGGAATGAATAGGAGAAAAAATTTAATATATATCTTATGAACATTCTGAATTTAGAACGATGTGACTATATTATTTGAAATTTATTTGAAAATTAGAACTGTTCCAATGAGTTAATCTTTCAACAAGTCTCAGACGTTCATTGTAGCAATTTTCATAACAGTATATAGAGCAGTGGTTCTCAACCTTTCTAATGCTGTGACCCTTTAATACAATTCTTCATGTTATGGTGATCCCCAACATAAAATTATTACTGTTGCTACTTCATAACTATAATTTTGCTACTGTTATGAATTGGAATGTAAATTTCTGTGTTTTTCAATGGTCTTAGATAACGCCTATGAAAGGGTCAATCAACCCCCAAAGAGGTCACGATCCAGAGATTTAGAACCACTGATATAGAGTCCATGTTAGTCAGGAATCTATGGAAGCTTTATATTTAGAGACAGTACATGTCAAGCTAACCATACCTCATTCAAAATGCTTACAACTATAAATGCTTCATATTTCAGAGTTTTGGGGAGTTTTTGAAATAGGAATGCTCAACTTGTGTGTTTATGGTGAGAGTGTGTATGTATGTGTATATATGGATGTGTGTGTATGGTGTGTGTGTTGTATGTTTGTGTGTATGTTTGTGTGTGGTGTGTGTATATGATATGTGTGGTGTGTGTGTATGTATGTATGTATACGTGGCATGTGTCTATCGTGTCTGTGCTGTTGTTCCCACATGAACTTGGCTATAATGGAATGTAGCTTTATGAGGAAAGGAAGCCTCAGACTGGTTGGACGGGTCGCAAACTCTTCTGGGACAATATCCACTGTCCTAGATAGGCTTCTAGTTACTTGGAATCTGTTTTGGAATCTGGTCACTGGTTGGATGAATTTGTGGATCTTGATTGTTTCTACTGATAAATGGGCTGAGCTCCTAAAAGCTGCAGACTCTGCAGGAAGCCGAGGGGCCTGATACCTGGAGAGACACTAGGTTCTTGCAGGTTTGCACTTCACGGTCAGCACAGGCTTCAAGTCTTTACGGAAGAAAACTCCAGCATTTCAATGGAGAATAACACTGGGTTCTCACTTTGTTACTGGCATCTTGATCTAAACTTGATGTAGCCCACACTGCCTTGAACTCTGTTTGCAGCTGACGCTGGCTTTAACCCCCGATCTTTCTGCCTCACCTCCCAAGACTGTGATGCCTGCTAATAGCAGTTTGATATTAAAGCCAATAAAGAGGAGAAGATAACCGAGGAGCAAATCTTGTTTATATGTTAATTTTGATACCTGGCATCTATTAAGCAGGCTCCAAGAAGCTACATGGCTATCTACAGAAATAACATTTTAACATGGGGTTTCACTTAGCACATATGCAAACATCAACTCTAGAACAAGCTAAGGTGTGGATTTAAAAAGCAGTGCTTTTAAACACTAAACATCTAGGAGGGTGGAAACATCTAGCAGAAGATATAAAAGTATATTCTATGAGTTACAGATAGAGACTTTCTATAGAAAAAGAGGGCACAGTTATAGAGAAAAATATTCACATATTTGCCTACAACAAAGCCACACAAAATCACTGGGTCATTATGGCAAATACTTTTCAATACCAGCTCTAGAGGTAGAGGCAAAAGATCAAGAGTTTGATAATACTAGCCTGGGTTACATAGCAAAACCCTGTCTCAAATTGTACATACACACACACACATACACACACACACACACACACACACACACACAAATCAAAATAAAACCATAAACCAAAACCCCAAAACAAAACTTCTACAAATCTACAGCTCACCCAGTGACATTAAAAAAAGAGAGAAGAAAGAAGAATAAACTGTCTGATGGAAGACATTCATGAGTATGTACTTAAAAGAGACAGCATATTAAGAATAAATAAGCAACTTGTTCAAATGGAGACCACAAAAGCCAAACACAAGAGTCAGGGGAATAGCAACAGGCAGTTCCCAAGAGGGTTGACTTGAGGGGACAACAGACAGACTACAGAGACACTACCTTACACTCCAGACTAGTAAAGGTTGAAAAGTATCTAATAATACCAATTACTACAGAAGGCTGTATTCATATGGTGCCTACTAAAGCAGTGGGAAGGAAGCAGCAAGAGGAATCAACATTGCTGAATTATGAGGGAAATGTGGTATCCCATGCTACACAGTATGGGCTGCTTTAAGGAGCTTAGGACCAGAAGGCTGAGATTCTATTATTCCACTGAGAACAACAGAATTATGTATCAAAACAATAAATAAATGTATGAGGTAGTAGACAGCAGGGTCAGGGCTGTGGAGACCACTAGGGGAAGGGCAAGCACACAGGGAATTTGTAATGTTCATTTCTTTACCCGGATGATAACTATGATAACCATCTATCATGTTTTTGATTCCTTGTTGATCCTGGGGAGGAAGTCAAGTAGAGCCTTTTTTGTCCAGGCTAAGTGAGTCACAGAGGTCTAGCCTTAGCACTCTGTCATGTTGCTAATTTTCATTAACTAGTTAATTTTGAGAGAGGGTCTCGCCTAACCTAGGCTGGCCTAGAACTTGCTATGTAGTCAAGGATGACTCGGACCTTCTGGTCTACCTGCCTCTGCCTCCCCAGCACTAGGGTCCATTACAGGAATGTCCGTCAATGCCCAGACTTTATGCTATTTATTATGCCTTTAAAGTACATTAGGGAATTCTTATGACAAAGAGAAAATATGTACGGGAAGAAAGATCCTACTTTCTGACATAGATTCCAGTACAAGAGCATTTCTTTCTTTCTACTTTTTTTTTTTCCAGTTCAATCCCTAGTCACTGAAGGAAGAGAAAAAATTAAAAGACCAGTCCAAAAGATTTTCAAAATGTCTCTTAACAACCAAATGGATAAGAAATCGACATGAGGGGTCCCTGACCTGGAGTTCAGTGATTCTGGCTCCTTTCTACAACTTGATTCCACCTTCTGCAAAGACCTTTGATGTTCAAAATCCTCTGCTAATTAGGCAGAGCAGCCTTCAGAGGGATTTTGTAAGCCTTATATTTAATTTAAAAAAAACTCAACTCTTATGGGTTTCCAAAGTGAGATTTTTAAGTCATACCACACTTACTTCAAAGGCAAGGTTATTTGGTCAGAGAATAAACAGGTTTTGTTTGTTTTTTGTTTTTGATATTTAGTAATCTCAGCGTCAGAGACACAGCTCAGTAGGTGAAAGTGCTTACTGTGGAAGCTTCACAACCTGAGTTCCGATCCCTGGACCCACGTGCAGGATCAGGTAAGGTTGTACATACCTGTAATCCCAGCACTCCAACAGTATATGGCAAGATGGGGTGCAGAGATAGACTCCCCCAGAAGCTCATGGGCCAGCTAGCCTGGAGTACTTAGCATGGGAACAAGAGAAACCTTGCCTCAAACAAGGTATAGGGCAAAGACTGACACCTGAGGCTGTGCTCAGACCTCCATACCACACACACACACACACACACACACACACACACACACACACACACACACATAAACAATTAAAAAAAAAAATCTCAGACTCCAGGTCTTACATTCAGAGAAGAAACAGAACGAGAACATGAAGGAGAATTAGCCCAAGAGCCTACGAGGTACCACTTTGCAAAAGCCCTTTCTCATCTTTACACAAGGAACATCGACTCTAACACCTTAAGAGACCAGAATGCTGTGAGACAGAAGACAGGGAAAATCTTCCAGCTGACCAGAACACTTTTCTCGATCATAAAAACAGGGAGGCAGATATACCACATATATCTACACAATGGAATACTACTCTGCAATTAAAAACAATGAATTCACGAAATTCCTAGGCAAATGGTCAAATCTTGAAAATATCATCCTTAGTGAGGTAACCCAATCACAAAAGAACACACATGGTATGCAGTCACTGATAAGGGGATATTAACCCAGAATCTCGGAATACCCTAGACACAATCCGCGTATCAATAGATTTCTAAGAAGATGGAAGGAGAGACCCCTGGTCCTGGAAAGACTGGATGTAGGGGAACGCCAGGACAGAGTAACGAGAGGGGGTTGAATGGAGAAAAGAGGGAGGGAAGGGGGCTTATGGGACTTTCGGGGAGGGAGGAAACAGGAAAGGGGAAATGATTTGGAATGTAAATTAAAAAAAAATAAGATAAAATAAAAAAAATAGGGAGGCAGGCAAGCATTTGAAGTGCCCACAAGGCCGCTGGCTGAGTGACTGTCCTGGCCTCGGGCTCGGCCAGCCGTCAGTACCTTAATCAGCTCCTTTTCTTCGTGGAGGGCTTCGTGAAGTTCGGGAAGGGGATCTCTGCTTTGTGCTTTCAGAACTTGCAGCCTTTTCCTCAGCTTCTTGATTTTCTTTTTACACTGGTCCCAGGTCTATTTGGAAACAGTGGTAAAACTGTGAGTACATGGCTCTCCAGACTGAGCTATACACTAGAGCTGCTCGCTTGATGCACATGCGCTTTCTTTAAGTACGTTTGGATAAGCCACACAGAAAGCTGCTCCTCATCTCATACAGACTGACCTGAAGGGGCACATGGGACATCAGTATATGTCAATCACTGGTACGGATTGGATTGGGGATGTATCTCTTCCCGTCTCTGTCTCCATCTCTCTAGTCTATGTCGGTTTTGTATGCATCCACGTCTGAAGGGCTACTGTGAAGACTGACTTTCAGCATCTACACCTTAAGTGTGTGTCTCAATGGCAGAGTCAGGTAAAGCACACTGCTTGGTAATCTTTTCTGTGCCATTCCCTGGTCTTTCCTAATGCCTGGTTCCCTTCACAATGTAGCACCTCCCCTTCGCCTGCAAAGAGTTTCCAAGCTTTTACCAAGTCACTGTAGTTGTGAAAATTAAGACACAGAGTACTGGCCTGGCTGACACATTTTAAAATGTGAGTGTCGGGGCTTGGAGAATATCTGTTGGCTCACAGATGGGAAGTTAAAGGCCTAGGTAAGAGATGAACATCTCTCTTCCTCAACTCTCATGTAACCCAGCCAATAGGGACATGCATTTTCATGTTTGTGGTGTTCAGATCTGATTCACCAGGGTAAGTTTCTATTTGTGAATTCACTAAAAGTATATAAACATATGATAATAGATCATTCTGGTCTTTAGTACTGACCCTAAGCATTATTGGGGTGGCCCCAGTCAAGGGTTATATACCCTTCCTAAGGGAGGTTCCTGAACGACCATCTGGAACTCAGCTAAGACAGAGGCAAAGAGAGAAGCACTCTGCTCAATTGCAAGTTCTTCTGCCTTGACACTCATTTATGCCATGCTCTAGCAACAGGGCTGAGGCTTAGCCTCTGTCTGCTAGCTCACGCATTTCACAATCTGTACAAGAAAACTCAGGTACTCTGTCAGTCAGTGTTTCTGCCTCGCTGCTGGGGGGTCAGAACGCCAAAATGCAGGGGTGACAGGCTGCATGTCTGCCTTGCCACTGGGAACTGGAGCACTGCTGGAGTGTCACTCGGGGAAAGCAGAAGGCAGTAGAAAATAGGGGTCCCAGTCCATGATCTTCCCAGTGAGAAACAGCTAGATCTGCGATGGGTGCTTTGGTTCTCAAACTCGTGCGTACCCAGCAACAACGAGGAATTGAGAACGGAGTCTGAGGGCCCGTGCTAAATCCGAGGTTGGGGCAAAATCTAGTTTAGCTCTGAGTAAGTGCCAAAGATCAGAGGGGCTAGAAGAGGGACCTTCTATGAGAGACCTAGGGGAGGCTCTTTACCTAGTGGGAAGGCCATCCCTCCTTCCCGCTGAGATCCCTGATGAAGGAGACAGTCCTTACTTGTCCAAGAAGGGAAGCTCATTTGCTAAACACTCAGGGCCTATCTAGATACATTATTGGGGCTGGAGAGATGGCTCAGTGGTTAAGAGCACTGACTGCTCTTCCAGAGGTCCTGAGTTCAAATCCCAGCAACCACATGGTGGCTCGCAACCATCCGTAACAAGATCTGATGCCCTCTTCTAGAGTGTCTGAAGACAGCTACAGTGTACTAACATATAATAAATAAACAAATCTTTAGATACATTATAACCATGGAGAACTCTAGGTTTGTATGCTACAGTGACCGGTTGTAACGGTCCTTTCAGTGGGGTGTTGTGATCATGTGCTCCAGGACAGGTAGTCTGGCTGGGAGCTGAGTCTAACGCCTACCGTTCTCAATTATGAGATTTACCAGGATTTTTGGATCTGCTTTGACCCTGCCATTTCCGTCTGGTGGCACGGTTCCATTTGTCCCACAATACTCTGTCCATAGCACAGTGCTCCGACGAACTCACGCAAATTTAGTTTTGGTTTAGAAAACTTTCCCTGAGTAGTTTGGGTCTCTGTTTTTAATGCACACAATAGACTAGAGGAATGTCAGAAGTAAGCATAGAAATGAAACAAAACAAAAATAGCTTAGTATTCTGACAAAAATAAAAACTGCATTTGAAAAACCAAGAGCGGGTTGGAGAGATGGCTCAGTGGTTTAGAACACTGACTGCTCTTCCAAAGGTCCTGAGTTCAAGTTCCAGCAACCACATGGTGGCTCACAACCATCTGTAGTGAATTCTGATGCTCTCTTCTGGTGTGTCTGAAGACAGCTACAATGTCTTCATATACATAAAATAAATAAAAATTTTAAAAAAAGGGAAAAAGAAAACCCAAGAGTATGGTAGTGTTGGGTCGTAAGTTTAAAACAGTTCAGTCCTTGAGAACAACACGGACCAAATAAAACAAAACCGAAACCAAGAATATCCTACTAATGACTCCAAACAGTTCAGTTCTTAACCACACAGTGAGCAATTCCCCGAGAGACTCGCGTTCTCTGATGAGAACAGAGAGCCACGGCGTGCTGTGCTTATTTCCAGACATTATACCCCAGGCGAGCCTAAGTGCAGTGTTAGTTTCCTGTACTGAACATCCAGCGGATTTCAACGGTTCATCTTTCACAACCTCTCCTTTAACATTTACTTATTTGCTCATTTATTTAGTGTGTGTGGCTGTGTGGGCGTAGGTACGCCGTAGCACACGACTGAGGACATTCTGTAAGAGTTGGTTCTCTTTCTACCATGTTGGTTCCTGGGATGGAATTCAGGTCCCAGGCTTGTCACCAAGTGCCTTTACCCACTGAGCCATCTCACTGACCCAAAGAAAGTATTTTCATAGCATCTCAAGTGTTTATATTTGCAATACTCAGTTTTCCCATGCAGTTATTATTTTATTAATGGGGTTAACACGCATGACTTGTATATTAGTAGGGACCAACTTTCATTAGAAAACTCAGAATATAGGATTAAAAAAATAAAAGAGCCAGGCGCAGTGGTACCCACTTACCTCTGCGGTGCTCTGAAGCTGACTGATTATCTCTCCCAGGCTAAGCTCAGTGTCCTTCCAGGTGTCCTGAAGCCTGCTGATTTGTCTGTCTACGAATTCTCTAGTTTCCGGGTTGGGTGTGTTCCGCAACTTCTCCCCAGCTTCCAAGGCCAGTTCATAGGTGGTTCGCCACCTCTGAATGTGGATCTCTTTGCTCTAAAAAGTAAAAAATGGTTTGGCTCTGGTCTAATGAGAGTGTAATTGTGGATTTCTCCCAGACCTGCTCTTAAATGGTAAATTCTACATAAATTAGACAAATCTATACAGAATGCACTTATACACACACATTCATATGGAAAGTTAATATTGAATGCTGAGGAGGTCTGTACTTCCAGATGAGGTGGTCATAGGATAACTTCCAAGGATCAGTAACAGATAAGACTCTTAGTAGATTAAAAGTTTGGGGTGCTAGAGAGATGGCTCAGTGATTAAGAGTACTGACTGCTCTTTCAGAGGTCCTGAGTTCAATTCCCAGCACTCTTATGACAACTGTCTGTAATTCTACTACCAGGGGACAGGACACTCTTTTCTGGCCTCTGGGGGCAGCACATAGCATGTGTATATATGTATGTATATATATCATATATATACTATATATGAATATTTATATTATATTTATTAATATATAAACTATATATTTATATGTTCATAAAATAAAAATGTACAGGGTAATAGGGTTCTCAGAGCATTAAGAAAACAAATAGAGTCTCTGAACTGAAATAATTACATACATTATCATCAGAGTAACTCAGAAGAGTAGAGTAAGCATATTATAGCAAAAAAAAAATAGGAAAAAACAAATAAAAAGGTAATATCCCCAAAGTATACAGTCAAACTCATGACACATTTGATCAATACATGAAAGAACAAAGAAAACATCTGACCTGAATATGACACTTAAGGCTTAAGGCAGACTGAAACAGGCTATCTCCAAGACAGAAATGAGGAGGAATCTTTTAACTAACTCATGCTTCCAAAAGGAGCAGTGTGCCCTCAGTACAGCTCCTCAGACAGGAGGCCCGGCTTCCTCTGCTCTTCCTGGCTTGGTCAATAGTACATGATTTAGCAAGACACTCTGGACAAAACCCTAGCATCTTCTCGGACTCTTTTTTCCCCCCTTCATGTGTAACATCCAAACCATGTCCCAGATCTTTGTGGGGTTGGTTCATTTCTTATTCACCTTCAGGTCCCAGTTGAATTGCCACCGGCCCAGAGACCACCCTAGTTACTAGCTCCTCTGTCAATTATATATATGTGTGTGTGTGTGTGTGTATATGATTACAATCTGGTATTTTCTTTAATTAAATTAATAAAATTAAATTAATAAATTAATTAGTCCTATAGTTAATTTCCTAGATGTGTTGATGAGAGCAGAGTCTTCTAGTCCTTACACTGTGATGAGGACAGACATTAAGACAGAGAGGGTGCTTAATCAATATTGGATGACTGGGTAAATGAGAGAGGCCAGCCCAGCATTTCAGGCAGTGATATGGCAACTGTCTGCATCTCTAGAGGAGAGTGATCCCCTCTAATAACAAGGGAACACATTCAATAACTTACTCTAATCCTATGCTCATAAAGCAACTTTAATTTTTAATATGTTGATTTACTTATAGAATGTATGTTAGGGTGGGATGCATCTGCTACACAGTGCATATCTGGAGGTCAGAAGGAAACTTGTGGGAGTTAGTTCTTTCCTTCTATCATGTGAATCCCAGGGATTGAACTCAGGTCTTCAGACTTGGCAACAATCGCCTTTACTCTCCGAGCCATCTTGCCAGCCCCTAAACCCTCCTGATGCACATTTGGTGGCCTGAATTTGCTCTTGAGGAGCAAGTGGCTCTCCCATCTGTCACTACACCTGTGGATGCCTTATACATCCACCCTCAGAGTTTGAATGGTGTGATCCTGTCACCTCAGACCTCTCCTGTTCTACCCGCCCATTGGCACAGCATGCTTTTTTCACTCTAGAAAGAGCATCTCTATTTCTCAGTAAGACAAAGCTTCACACTGTACAAGTCTAGGGACCAGGCTGTGGGTGGTCATACCTTGTTGCATGACAGAAAACATTAAATCTCAGGGGGCTGGAGAGATGGCTCAGAGATTGAGAGTACACGCTGCTCTTTCAGAAGACCAGAATTCAGTTCCTAGCACCCATATATCCGGTGGCTCCAAGGAGGATCCAACTCTGGTCATTTTGGGTACCCAAATTCACATGCACATGTCCACACATATTATTTAAAAATAATAAAAATAAATTCAAATAAAACATCAGTCGAGTGGACATCTTACAATAAAGCTCCCTCACCCTGCGTGCATCTCGGGGACAAACCGTGCGCACATACCTTCAGCTCATTGATCAGGTGCCTGGTTTGGCAGAGGCTGTAACAGTCCTGTTCCTTCACTGCAGAGAGCAGGTGGCCGGTGTCAGTGAGGAACCGGAGCAAGTCCTCCACAGAGGTGGTAAAGAACCGCCACTGTGTCACCAGCCTGCTGATGTCACACTTCCTCTGCCGAACACCCTGGGCAGCCCTCTGCCATTGGTCTGACAGCTTTGAGAATTCCGAGACAAATTCTGGTCTAGGGAAAAACCACGGTGAGACATTCCTAACACAAATGTGCAGAAAAAGGAACTGGCCAGGATGGACGGACATTTGCATGCACAACATACACGACACAAACAACTTCATGAAACCTGAGCCCTGTTCGCCTGAAACCTGGTGAGAGGCACAGAGCTGGGGGTGAATGACTTAGAAGGTACACACACGCAACCTGGCATTTGGCCAGCACTCCCGGGGAGCACTCCTGGGAAGCAATCCTTTAAAAGAGCTGAGCTGTCTTAACATACATGATGCCGGGTCTTCCTGCAAATCTAGACACTGGGATCAATGGGAAAAAAACATGCATGGGCAGGTGCTTTGTAATGTTACAAATTATTGGACTGAGCACTTTATATAACTGGCATAACTAAGAATAAGCTTTATTGTATCTGCCCAACTAGTTCTTTACAGATGGATAATACCGCTCATGGGAAAAATAGGGCCTTTATTTTGGGTAAATCATATTTGTCATAGCAATCAAAATAGCTTATTATCCTGGAATGGGCCTGGCACGTATCACTTGAGGGTTACAAAGAAGACACAGACACAGGCCTCCTATTTCTCAGCTATGGATTGGAGGAAGTGTAAATGGTACCATCCAGGACACTCAGACACGTCTGAACAACTGGGCCACCTCTGGACTCTGGCCATGTCCAGGAGCTACATGAGTGGTTCAGCTGTGCTCGGCAGGCTAGCCTCAGGGCTCTGCCCAGCCGGCCTGCTGCTGCCCACGGACTCCAATGGAACATGTCTGGGGAGACATTTCTCCTCTTGTGACTATGACACAGCTTCATGCCTGGGATAGCAGCACCTTACATCCTATTGTCAAATGACAAAACCTCACGCAGGAGAAAGTAGAGAGAAGAAGATAACACAGAAAACCACTCAAAACTTAGTTAATAAGCTCGGGGAGTGGCTGTTTTGAGAATCTTCTGGTCTGTGGACTTCATCCACTGACAATGGGAAAAGGCATCATTAGCAATTTTTATGGCCATAAGGCACAACCCTGTCCTCAGATAGAAGCAGAAGACTGGTCTCCCTATAAAGTTGCAGGGCATGGATGTGGTCAAAGTTTACAAGTTGGCAGTTAGAAGAAACAGAGCCTAGCTAGATCTGTAGTTCACAAAACCCTACGATGTCTCTTAGGAAGACCTGGAAGAGAAGAGCTCAAAGGCTCCACACAAAGGCATAAATAAGAGACAATTACCCTGAGTGTTTAGAATTCATTTCAGCATTGTATCAATGGGCTCAAATGCTACACTGACCAAACCCCATGAATACAAAGGCTCTCGCATCCGAAGGCCTGTTAAGCCAAGTGCATTCGCTCCAGAACCCTCACGGCTTACCTCTTCTCTATTTCTGCTGTGTCCAGGAGTTGTAAGGACTGGGTCACATAAGCATCAGCGACTGGCTGGTTTATAGAGATTTCAGCTTCTAATACCTGTTTATGAACCAAAATATAAGTTATCAGCTGATGGATTTCGTTGTCAGGAATCGGGGACTTATGCTCCCTAGTTAGTCTCTCAGAGGATCTGTGAAATGATTAGTTCCCAAGTTATCGGAAACCAACTACAAAACATGTTCGACCATCATATTAATATCATCTAGGGACATAATACTGGGAAAAAAACAACAGACCTAGTAATAGTAGCTATTCCTAAATGCTTAAAATCACTGATGACAGTTAAGGTAGACAGGCACTCTTTGTGTTCCATTTGAATGTCTCTTTTCCCAGTGCCCTGCCCCGGGGGAAGCGGCTGAGGAGTTGCAGAGCACAGGTTACCTCATAGGTTTTCTGTTGCTCCAGGAGAGCCGGGAGGCTGTAGGCAACATCCGATGTGAGTGATTCTTGTATCTTCTTCAGAACTTGGATCCATTTTTCACAGTAATGAAGGAACTTTTCATTCAACCCATTTCCCTGAAGTTTGCTGTAAAGATTTGAAAACAAACAACACTGAGCCTGATAACAATGATCTTAATTCTACCTTCCTGGAGTTGGCAGTAGAGAAAGGATGCTCTGACCTGTAGTGGTCCAGCGCTGTGGCCGTAGCCCGGATCCACTGCCGGTTCACGTTTTGTAATGTTTTTATTGTTATGTCACTGAGGGGGAGCCTGAGGCTCTCTTCATTCAAACGTTCAATGTCAGGTGACTGGGCTGTCAGTGCCAGCATGTGGTTCTGTGAGGGAAAAAAAAATGCAGATAAAATGTCTACACAATGAACTGGCCTCCTTACATTAAGTGGGAATAGGGCCCAGATAGGTAGTGTAACTCACATATAGTCAAACAGCTAGTTAGTTAGAATTGGGTCTGAACTTAGATTTCTCAATGATGCTCCTATTTGGGGATACCAGCCTGTACATATGGGACGATAGTCCTCTGAACTGTCAACTTTGACAGGATTTAGCATCACCTAGGAGACACATCCTCAGGAATGTCTGTGAAGGTGTCTTCTGAGATTTAACAGAGGAAGGAAGACCCATCTTGAATGCGGGTGGTACTGCATAGGCTCCATAGCCTATAGGCAAGTCCTATAGGCTGGGATGATAGACTGAATAGAGAGAAACAAGCCAGACGAGTGCAAAAGTTGTCTCTCTGCTTCCTGACTGTGCAAAAATGTGTTGAGCTGCCTCCCACTTCTGCCCCAATTGCCTTCCCCACCATGATGGACCACGAACCCACACAGCCCTTCCTTTCTAAAACCTTTACTATTATTGTGGTGTGCAAGCACAATGTGGAGGTCAGAGGACACCTTAATGGAACCGGTACTCTCTTCCTTCCATCTTTACATGGGTTCCAGCTGCAGAGCCATCCTGCTGGCCTCCAAACCCTTTCTCAAGTTGCTTTTGCCAGAAATTTGTCATAGCCACAAGAAAAGTAACACACATGAGCAGTACCAAAGCAGTACCAAGAAGCAGGAAGGGGCACTACATTTTGTCTTTATGCAAGGCTGAAGATGAGTTGTGGTCTTTTTTAAAGACCAAATCTAGACCTTCAAGTCCTATATAATATGTAATCAGCCAATAACTTGACCTTCAACAGGCTATACAGCATACCTATACATCAAGTGAAAATCTCATCCTTGATATGATCCTAGCTAAGTGTGGTGCTTAAACCAGACTTACCCAGCCTACCTATATTTTCCCCAAGTGCAAAACCATAAGAAAAAAAGACTTATCAAAAGTTCCCCCCCCCCCAACAGCCTTTAGGTCAGCAACAGGTCAAAGTATGTTAAGTGAACACCTTCTATAATACACGGTTATCTCCCCAAATCTGCTGTCATATTCTAGGACAGGGTCAACAAACAATTTCTGCAGATGGCCAGCCCTTCAGGGTTTTAGTTTTGTGGACCTTCTTGTCTGGAAAGCAATCATTCAGCTCTGTCCTCATAGCCTAGAATCTTTCATGGATAACGCCTAAGTGGAAGGATGGCTGGGCTTAAATAAAATTGTGTTTACAAAATGGCGTGGGATCTGGATAGCATGTTATCATTTGCTGACTCCTCTTGGAGGTCATAAATATTGGTCTTTGGGAGTTTACTGGATCCAGAATTCTTCAGTCACCTCATTTTATATGAATTTTATATGAATAAGATAATTAAAAAGGAAAAGTGCCCAACTTAATTGAATATTTTCTATTTGATCTTCAAACTAATCAGAAAAAAAAAACAATTAATCACAACAGAGAATTCCTTGACTATTCGGGTTCACTGAAGTTAGTTCATGGTGATCTCAAGATAAAAACATCTAGGGATAGTACATGTATATTAATAGCATAGGTCTATTAATAAGTTATTAGTAAAATTGAGTCCCACAATGTTCTGCATTTTAAGACCTTAGGAAGATAGAGCAGGGACAAAAGGGAAGAGAACGACTGTGCTCATGAGTTAATCGGGATGCAGATGGAAGGGGAGTGAGGACTGAGCTCACAGGTGAGCAGGGCATGAGAAGACCCATGCAGCAGTAATTAGCTTATGTTTTAGCCCCACGGACAATTAAAGCCCTTAGGAGAGTCACATGTTGCCAATACCAGGAACAGGTCAGGAACTTCTTCTTTCTCTTCATGGTAAAGCTTATTCAAATTTTCTTCCTCATGCATAATAAGATCTTTTGAATATGCCAGTCGGTCCTCAAAATCCTTAAACTGTGCCAGAACAATCTATAAAGAGACATTTTCATTAGAAAAGTTTCAGGAGTGCGTAAGACAGAAGTAAGCATATTATGGGCTGCTGAGAGCTCAAAGTTATTTTCTGCTCAACATCACCTCAGAAATCTCTGGAAAGGCCCTGGAATTTCATCCTGTGCCTGGAGGCCTTGTAGACCAGTTCCACACAGAGAAGGGAGTATTCTGTTCTTAGTTCACACACTACAACTCAGGAGATGCGTGAAGACTCTAACAGAGCTGTGTTTCCAGCAGCCACACCTGGGTCTCAATTACTTTAAATCCAGATAACCGAGCGCTGAACAGGGTAGGACGCATGCTCCTTGTTAAATTAACATGTTTGATAAAGAACAAATGGTTGCTTAAGAGCGGGCCCTTGCCCACGAGGTTAACCAAGACTCTGCCTGGGATGGCTTCCATCTACAGTTTCCCTGTGGTGCCGTCCAAACAGTACAACTGCTTCACAGGATTCAAAAGACAGGGATGTCCACCGTCGCCACTCAACAGAAAAGCAAGACAAACCTCAAATTCATTTGATTTCGCCAGCAGCATCTTTTCTAAGTAGGCAGCTTTCTGGAGGGAGTGCCGTTGTCCGGAATGGAGCCCAGGGCTGCTGCACTCTGCGGGCTGTGGCAGCTGATCCGAGAGGGTAGAATTTTCAAGGAAGGCCTCTCTGGTCTTCCCCAGGTCATGCCGCAGGCCCTGGAGAGGGAGAAAGGATAGCAAAGTGCTGACTTCTCCGCCAGCCACCAACCCCTGCCACTGTGCTTCTGTAAACATTCCGTTGTTGCTGTTACTGCCTAATTCAAATAGCTGAAAAAAACCTTAAGGTTTCTTAAAATGATGCATCCTACCAATGCTGCTCGGAAATTCGGCAGCTTAGCTCCGAACCTGTCCTTGCCCAACAGAATCGCGGCTTCTCTCAGGCTTTGTGTTTCTAATTGTTTAACACCTGAGGGATGGGTTTTCGAATCAGCTCAAGAATCGCTATAAGCTGTCCCTTGTCCCTGACCTTCCAACATAATGGATTCATGTAGAGTCCGAAGCATCTCACTAGACAAGTCGACCTCAGGGCACTCTAATTAAATCTGTTATCCACTTTTAATCTGACCTAGAGTGTCACAAGATATAAAACACATCTTGTTATTAAGTTTCATACTACAGAGTGTTTGTGTTCTGGGTATTTCCTCCCAGTGTTGGAAAAACACCACAGCTGAGACTACCCTGTTTTTAAATAGTCTAAAATCACTGAATTCCCAGGAAAGCCATACTCAAGTGGCAACAAGACTGGGATTACTATTTTGAGATATTTAGGGTACGTGTGGCTATGAGCAAGTGTGTTTGAACTATACACTTTATTTACTTATGCTTTGGGTCAGAGTCTCTTCACTGGCCTAGGCTTACTGATTTGGCTAGAGTGACCAGCCAGTGACCTCTGCTATCTCCATGTCCGCAGCATCGGGATTTCAACTGCCACACTTAGCTTTTGACATGGGTGTTGAGGATGATTCAATCAGGTCATCATTCTTGCATAACAAGTACTTTGTTCGCTGAGCCATCTCCCTAGTCCCCATCATCACCACTATTACCATCATCACCACTATTACCATCATCACCATTACCATCAAGACTTATTTTTGCTTCAAATAATGTATGCTGTGCTGGCTAGCATTCTGACAACTCGACACATGCTAGATTCATTTGAGTAAACCTCAGCCGAGAAAAGTGCCCCCAGCACACTGGTCTGTGGCCAAGCCTGCAGAGCATCTCCTTGATTAATGACTGATGGGCGTGTGCCCAGCTCACTGCAGGTGGTGCCACCCCTTGGCTAGTCCTGAGTCACCTAAGTAAACAAGCTACGAAGAGCAAGCCAGTAAGCCATGTTCCTGCCTCAGTACTGGCCCTGCTTTGACTTCCTTCGATGGCCTGTGAGCTACCCAACACTGGTGCCAAGGAACGGAGCAGGGACCGCTGGAGAAGATGCTCCTTCACAACTGCGGTTTTGTGGGCGTGGCTTAGTTTTCTCCTCGAGGCTTGCACCTACCTTTATGTCCCTCAGGGCCCGAGGCAGGATGTCCGCCAGGTTGTTTCCAGACATACTGGTGTTGGCGAGCTGTTGGAACTTTGCTTCCTGCTGTTGCAGCCAGGCTGCCGCTTCTGTGTGAGCACTGTGAGGAGTCTTCCAGAGCTGCAGCTGACCACGCGCCTCCTGCAGCTGGTCCGCGAGGTCTTGGTTCACCTGGGTCCACCTGGGAGTGTAATGGTGACAAGAGAGCCTTCATTCCACCCTGTCCTTTGAGCAAAATTGTACACATGCCCTACTAGGAAGTTAAAAGTAGAGAGATCTTTTTTTTTTTTTTTTTGGAGACAGGGACTCACTACATAGCTCTAACTGTCCTGGAACTCACTATGTAGACCAGGCTGGCCACAAATTCACAAGAGATCCTCTTGCCTCTGCCTCGCTGGGATTAAAGGCTTGCACGACCACACCTGGCTTTTAAATAGGTCTTATTTATATTGTGCTTGTATCAAATAAATTTACTGTGCAATTATAAAAAAAACCTAAAATATTCTTTATTTTCAAGTTAAAATAAATGGAAAAGTATTCTATTTATAGATTTTTTTTTAAAAGATTTGCTCTCTTATTCCTCTTGCTCCTGCTCTCTTGCTCCTCTCAGCCTCTCTCTGCCCCTCTTGGACTCTCCTCCCCTCCCCCCTCTCTCCACGTGGTCAGGGCCTCTACTTCTCTACCCTCTACTCTCTCTGCCTTTCTCTGCCTCCACTACCCCATTAACTCCCATCCTCTGCACTAAATAAACTACTCTATACCAAAAAAAAAGAAGATTTATTTATTCATTATATGTAAGTACATTGTAGCTGTCTTCAGACATTACAGAAGAGGGTGTTGTTACATTACATTGTCATCTCATTACAGATGGCTGTGAGCACCTTGTGGTTGCTGGGATTTGAACTCGGGACCTTCATTAGAGCAGTCAGTGCTTGTAACCACTGAGCCATCTATCTCTCTAGCCCCTATTTATAGATTTTTTTTAAATCTTGCTTTTCATTTATTCTTTTTTAAAAACAAAACAAACAAACAAAAAACTTTTCCATGTTTACAAAAACAAAAAACAAACTAGACAGGTGCAGGCTCCTGATTGTAATCTCATCACTTAAGAGGTTAAGTCAGGAAGTTCGTCACACGTTTGAGGCCGGCTGGGACTACACAGTGACTTTTAGGCCAGCCAACAACTCAATGAGATTCTGGCAAGGACGAGGAGAGAGGAGGAAGGGGAGGAGGGGGAGGAAGAGGAGGGAGAAGGAAGGGGAGGACAAGGAGGGGGGAAACAACCATCTTAAGTGGCTGTACAGAACATTCTGCAGATTAATTGTTGCGCTTGAGTGAATGGGGCTGGAGATGTAGAGCATTTGGGTAGCATGAGTCAAGGCCTGCACTCAGTTTGCAACAACTCAAACAACAAACAGAAAACACCGAGGAAAGACTGAGCTTGTATGTGCAGCAGCGGCCTGAGTCCTTCAACAGCAGCACTTCCGCCCATGCAGTGAGGGGCGCGGAAGCAAATGCGGAGCTAGATACTTGACTGTCCTCCCTTCAGGGAAGACTTGACGGAGACCTGAGGACAGCCTTCCAGGGTATGCAGTTTGCTGTCCTACACTTTATTGAACACTGGTTTGCTTTTGAAGCACAGGAGACTTCATGGAGAAGACTCGAAGGCAACCTAACTTCTCCACATCGTCTCGGGCTTTGGGCCACTTTCCAAGAGATAATCTGAACACATCCATCCCACCTCATCCTACAGACTCCCCATTCCTCGGTGTCTCTGTTGCCGATTTGGGGTTCCCAGGACCAAGCCTGACTTTTAGAGGACACACTCTGGAAGAGGCTCCGTTAGGGCGTTTATAGCTTGATTGTTCCAGAAACTGTTTGAGACACATGAATACTCTCATGATGCTGAGCCTTATACAGTGAACTACACCCTCCTCAGAAGAGCCACGGTCACCATGAAACCTGTCACTGTGAAGGAGGAAGAGGCTCTTAGAAGGGTCAAGAGAGCAGGTTGATCTTTCAAATCGCATTCTGGGCGTACCTCGAATGAGCGTCCTGGCACTTCTCTTGGATTATACCAGCAATGGAGGGGCAGGAATCTTTGAGTCTGCCAATGACCTCCTGCAGTTTCTCCCAGCTCTGTTCCCCATTCTCAGCTTCATCCTGAAGGGCCTGAGGACACAGTAAAAGGTAAAAGCAGACGGTTGGGCCATCCTATCCCAGAAGGTAACAGCTTGTTGGCCCTCAATGCTGTACACCAGTGACACAAACAAGTAGACCTCACAGGGCAGTGACACACAACCAAGAATGTCAAGAAGACGACTGGCGAGGCACTCCCTCCTCAAGCCGAACTTAGAAGTATTAAGATGCTAAACATACAACACTTGTCCATACACACACACACACACACACAGATACACACATTTTCATGAAATAAAACACAGAGAAAATTCAAGATATACTTAAAACTTCCTATGGCTCATGTGACTAGCTTTAAAATCCCAAGTCATGCCTTTGATACCTCTAGCTAAAGCTTTTCTGCAAACACCTGCGTTCATTATAGCGCTTTCTTCAACCTTTAACTTTTACCCACAATACCTTTGGCCACACTAGTTAATTTACCTCAAGGTTCTGCACCTGGCAGTCCAAGGCCTGCAATGATAAAACCGCAGGCTTGCTGTGCTCCATGGAATATGTGAGTTGGGTTGTCTTCATGCTGGCCTCATCGTAGAGCTTGTCACAGGCCTTCCACTCCTGCAGCACTGACTGCACAGAGGCTCTGAGCTGGTGGACCTGCGGGAAAGCGGAAACCCGGACTTAGCGTTCTAAGACAGTCTCTTATTGTATTTCCTCTCAAGGAATCTATTATTATATCCAATTTAGACATTTCAACTTGAAAGTACTGGAGATCTCTACTAACTTCCTGAAGGTGTGAAGGGTAGACTAAGGAGCATACAGATCTCAAAGAAAGCTGTTTTAATATAGACTAGTTGGAAAGAGCTCCAAGATCACGAGACTCATAGACAGTCACAGGGTAAGATAACCACGCAAGAAAGAACATCTGAGCACTGGGTTCAATTACTCTGTCAGTCTCCTAGTTTTGGGCAAATTATTTAACTCTGTCCATTGATTTCTTCATCCACAAAGCAAATTAATTAACAAAACAGACAAAGCATGCACACACACACACACACACACACACACACACACACACACACCCCAATAGGGTTTGTGAAAAACCTCTACAACTGTAAAGTATTGTAACTGTAAGATGCTAAGGCGGTGCCTGGGCTTAGGTGTGACTTTGGCAAAGCAACCACAAGCTGGAGAGAAACACACAGTGCACCCATGCCAGGCATGCACGAAGGGCAGGCATGTTTTACCCACTGGTACATTTTGGTGACACGAGTTTAGAACAATCAACGAAGCTACATGTGGGTACGTGCCTGTCATCTCAACACTTGGAAGGTGACACAGGAGAGCGTATGCTGAGGCCTAAGCTGCATGATGAATTCCAGGACAGCATGAAGTATGTAAGGTATAGAGGGCCATGAGAGGGTCTAGCAGGTAAAAGTACTTGCATAGAGTTCAGGCAGGCATGGGACATGGAATCCTGCTTAGCCCCAAGTGCTGGGATCACAGGTATGCACCACCACACCTGGCTTTGATCCCAAAAGACACCACACATACGGTCTGAGGGGAAAGAGAAGGAATTCACTGAGGGAGTCTGAACAGAGTAGAAGAGAGAGGCAGGAAGCCACGTAAATGTGAGAACTGGGCTCAGGTGGAGCTCTAGCCACTGAGCTCCGTGACAGGTGTCGGTCACTGCTAAGGTGGTAAAGCATTGGGTTCTCATTCCTATTCGCTAGACCAGAAAACAGGCTTGGGGGTGTGACCTGTCTGTGGACAGGTAGGAAGCGTGACAGTCACTGCTGCCAGGCAGCAGCTGCTGGAATCACAACTGTGTGTCTTCATGACCAGCTTCTCTTAATGTGGGTTCTGGGGACCAAACTCAGGTCCTCGTGTTTGTTCCTCACTGACAGAGCTAGCTCCCCAGCCTACCTCCTGCATTTTAAAAATTTTTACTGAGATAAAATTCACACTTCATATAATTTACCTATTTAAAGATTAAAATTTTACAATTTTAGAACACATTCTCTACTTCAAAAAGAAACACCATATCCATTTAGAAGTCACCTCTACTCCTCCAGCTATAAAGTCTGACTTTAAATATTTGCCTGTACTAAATATTTCATATAAATATTCATACATGGTCTTTTTATGAGTACTGGCTTCTACTTATCAGGTTTTAAAGTCCATTGATATACATTACTGCTTTAGATAGCTGAATAATATCCCACAATACAGATATACCTATTACATGTTACTAAGAAATTCGTAGCTGGATAGACAACAGGTTGTTACCATTTTGGGGTTAACATGATTAGACAGCTATAAGCATTCACCATGTAGGTCATGTCAAGTCCATGTTTAACTTCAAGGAACTGCCATGCAACTTTCCAATGCAGCGGGACGACTTTTGTCCCCACCTGCAGCGTATGGACAGATACATCCTTGCTGTAACACCTGCTATCGCCTGCCTTTAATGCCGCCATGACTGGCATTTCACTGTGGTTTTGATTTTTATTCACTTGATAGCTATTGGTGTGCTTATTGGTCATCCACACCATCTTCTATGGAGAGACATCTATTCAAACAACCTCCCTGTTTCCTCCTCCGATTCCTGCTCTGTAACCCGCTATACTATGCTGTACATATAAGCCTGTTCATAAAGACACAGCTTGGATTCCACTGCTTTCTATCTCCCCTTACTCCTGGTGGTAAGCCACTCAAACAAGCAAGGTTAACAGATGAGGACCTGAGCGCCTCCCTGTCTCTCCCCATCCTGTAGCTTGCCTTTGCACTTCTTTACTATGTGCTCAATTCTGACGGAGCTCAGCTCTCCCGGCCCCCTCCTCTGGCTGCTTCCGGTGTCCTCTCTAGGAAGACAGTTATGAACATGTATGTTGCCTTCCTTAAGAGTCTGTAGTTTTAACTCTTATGTTTATGTCAGATTCATTTCAAGTTAGATTTGGGATGTGGCACGGAGTCGGCAAGCATCATCCTTTCCACGGTAAAATCCGGGTGACCCAGTGTCATGCTTCTCCCTGCAAATGCTCTTGACACCTTTGTTGAGAAATCAACTGAAAATTTATTTCACTTCTGGGTCCTTCCATTTACTTGTGTGTCTCTCTTATGATCTTGTTATCTGCATCATCGTAATTTAATCCCCCTCCAGGCTTTTATCACGTTATATATTCATTACATCACTCTTATGTGTTCACGTGTCTTTCCTGCACTGCCTGAGCTCCTTGAGGCTCTGATTCCATGATTGTCTGCGTCTCTGACTCCTGGTCATGAGCAGAGTAACTTAAACAGACATGATTGACAAATGACTGATGGAGCTCATCCTATTTTTCCAGAGTCAGATGGAAGCCGTGGGGCTGCAGACTGCCTAGGGATTTCGATCACACGGCTTGGTCTCACTCCCCACTAGGAACATGAGGTGGAAGGCAGATTTCAGTGACATATTTAACTCCCAGTGAGGATGCCGAAGGAAACGCAGCAAACACATTCTCACTCGCTAACCTCCAGAGCACCCTCCCTGGGTGGGAGCTTTCTCTCCCAGTGCCCTTTGGGGGGCATCCTGCATATTCTTCCTCCCCCATCTCTCTTCCTCCCTCTGGGGTTCCCCCATGCTGACCCTGCTCCCAGGTCCCCAGGGTATGTGGTCCGGATCCCCCACTCCCTGCTGCATCTCCTACAGGCTTGGGGGCTCTTTCCTAACTGCAGCTGTGGAGCTGACCTAGAAACAAAGCCAGATGCTCTGCTGCTCTGAGAGGAGGAGACATTTATGCTCGCCTGAGTATGTCAGACAAAGCAAAGATGGCCGAGCGGATTTCCTGCCTGCTGGGACCACCGCTTTGCCTTCAGTTATTTAGGACATAAAAATGCAACTTGAAATACTTCTTTTCACTTCATGATGCCTCCCAGTAGCTCTCTGGCTTTTTAACATGGGGGTCAATCTCCGGGATAAAAGAACAGTCATGACACCAAATGAAAGGCTTTATGAGGAGAAACAGCAGACTGAGGGATGCCCTATACCTGGCTGGTCACATTCTTCTTCTTTTGAAACAGCTCATCAATTCCGGAAGCCATGTCTTCTAACAAAGGCGTGTCTGCCCCGTCCATTGTCAGAGAACTTTGTCTCAACTCCTCCAGAGCCTTAGATTTCATGGCAAGCTGATTTTCTACATCCTAGACAGGCAAGCCAGAAAAAGAATGTATAATATACAGAACAATTAGTAAACAGGAGTTTATTGTGAACATGTGTCCTTGAATACCAATTGGAAGCTAGTGTATTTTTCTGAAAAATATGTAAAAAATGCCATTGTAGCATACAGCTACGCAGAGCACACAGCAACAGCATTTTAACCACAGTTTACGTTTTAAAACTATGGAGAATTGTTGTCTCCTTCAGATTTCTAATAATCACTCATAGAGGCTCATGTAACTAGAGTTCTAAAAGTACTTACTCACCAGTAAATTGTCATATTTCCTTTATAGTGAAAGGAAAAAAATTTAAAAGGACTACTTGGCTATTAGAAATACCAATACACACACACACACACACACACACACACACACACACACACACGCCAGACCAAAAAATGATAGTGCGTCTTAATAAACTTGGAGTTACTAGAACATGATCCCTCCCACAACCCTCTGTTCTTTTTGTCCTTTTCTGAATAACATGGACTGCAGTATGTCAAGGGTCGTGCAGTCCACGCTTGCCATACTGGGGCCTTCCAGCACTTCCCAATCATGCTAGCTCCCGCCTCACATTAATCATCTTCCTTTACATTCCGACTTGCAGCACAAAACATTAACTGGAATGAAGAGACTTGCTAATTACATAGACCAATCAGAAGCTAACCTGCTTGTCGGTGAGAAACAGTGTTTAGTACTGCTTACATATTTCAATCCCAAGGCTGGAGAGATGGCTCTGATGTCAAGAGCATCTATCTACTGCTCTTGCCAAGAACCCCAGTTCAATTCTCAGCACCCAGGTGGAATGGCTCAAGGTCACCTGTAACTCCAGCTCTGGGATATCGGATGCCGTTGGCCTCCTCAGGTGCATTCATACAACCACAGATACAGATATCACAGACACACATAATTAAAAATCATTAAATCTTTAAAAAGAAATGTCCCAATTCCTAAATGATTATAGATTCACTTCTGTTAACTACGCTTGCTTGCAGTAGAACATCAGACTTACTTAGGCTTCTCCATTTTAGGCAACTATACATTTATTTGGTAACTGTCCTTGCTTTTGGTGTTTATAATGGTTATCTCACAATTCCAAGTATTTCTACATCAGATGTTCTGGCCTGTCTGTCTGTCTGTCTGTCTGTCTGTGGACAGAAACCAAGGCTACCCAAGTAGAATACTTAAGCCATGCCCTTTAGCTCTTCTATTTGCAATTATAACTTGGTTGTGAGACTGCGGTGGGCAGGTTGCTAAAATGAACCCATTTCAAGCTTGTTTGGAGGGTAGTACCGTCAGAAGGAAACATGCCTCTAAGACTGGAGAGTCTGTGGAAGATTCGCTTAGGTTAGGCCTATGTGCAACTCTTTGCAGCTTCCCGCAGCCAAATGCTGAGCTCTAGGTGGACACTAAGGTAAAGAGGAGAGTGAGAGTTGGGACCGGAAGTGGCCACCAGAAAGGCCCTCCTCCTTGCTGTTGTTTTACTTTTTGACCAAGTGCTGTCTGCAAACTCAGGAGAATAGGATTTTGACCCACATTAGCCCTAGCAGTGGCTAGTGTGATGCTTTCACCCAGAAGCAGTTCGTGTGCCTTCTGCAGCCATGGCAACAGGTGATATACAACTGGGGCATGACCAGCTCTGGCCCTGCTTATCAGTATGGGTCCACACAATGGTAAGAGTTTCAAGGACTGCGTGACCCGGGCAATGGGTAACACCCTTATACCCAAGTGTGACTTAGACCAGCTCCAAGGGACAAGTGGTCCTTCTTGAACACTGTACATGACAGGTGGCAGAAAATCATCTCCTTCAGGCAAAGTGCAGGATGCAACATTAAGAACAATGGAAACATCTGAGTAACGTCACCAATGCTGTGCAAAGTAATTAAAAAATACGGTTGGGAAAGCGTGGAAGCAGAAGTCCCTGAAAATATTTCCACTCCTTAGAAGTAATTGTCAATCTCATAAAAGGGACAATGACCATGAAAGGGCCTTCTGTCTATGATCGAAAGGTATCACTTTACAATTATTTAAAACCCAGGATATTTGGCTAGTTTATATGAGAAAGTAAGTTCAGTCATGCACCATACGCATACTGTAATCCCATACTCCCTGGGTGTATAGTAGGCAATTCCATTCTAGGTTTGCGTAAGTATAGTCTGATAAAGGGTTCACTAACCGAGAACCTCTCAGACTCATCCTTGTTACGTCACGTGTTGAGCGTCACGTGCTATGTCACGTGTTGGGCAGGATGCTGCCTGCCCCTCCTCACCTGGCAGTCCAGTAGCAGCTTCTCCAAGGAGACAGCACTTTCCGGTTTTTGTAGCATCTTCAGCCTTTCTTCCTGTGCCTCCAACCAGTTGTTCAAATTCTGTATTTTGTTTTCATTCTCAGTGATACTTTCCAAAAGTTGTTCCAAATATTGTATCTATACGTGATGGATAAAAAAGAAATTACAAAGAAAAATTTCTTACTTTCATCTCTCTTCTTAAAAATGTGTGACAGTTTGACTGAGAAATGTCCCCCACGGGCAAGAGCATTTGAACGCTTGGTCCCCAGTTGGTGGCGCTGTTGTGGGAGATTTGGAAGGGACGGTCCTGCTGGAGGAAGTGTGTAACTTTGAGAGTAGATAGTCTGATTCTCCTTCTAGTTTGCTCTCTCTGCTTTTAGCTGTTAAAGATGACCATCTTTCAGCTTCCTGCTCAGACTACCCTGCCTTCCTGCCACGCCAGACTCTTAGCTCTCTGGAACAACAAGCCCAAATAAATTCTTCCTCCCATTCCTTGGTTTGGGCATGGTGTTTTATCACTCAACAGAAAAGTAACTAATACAGAATGTAAATAGCATTATGTGGGTCTTTATATTTGTTTGTTTGTTTATTCTTGCTATGGTATCTGTATCCTTTTGAAATGAAAAGATAACTTGGGGCTGGAGAGAAGGTGCTTCAGCAGTTAAGAGCACTGGCTGCCCTTCTAGAGATTCTGAATTCAATACCCAGCAACCACATGATGGCTCACAACCATCTATGATGGGATCTGATGCCCTTTTCTGACATGTATAGAGTAATCATATAGATAAAATAAATAAATCTTAAAAAAAAAAAAGAAAAGATAACTTGGCTTCTTCTGAAAGTTTTACTATTTTACATAACATTTTGGAATAAAGATTTGCAAATAAACTTTAAACTTTTCTCTATTAAAAGAAAAAATTCTTTTTAGAAGGACTATCCATTTTAGATAACTGCCTAAGAACTGGACTGTATGGTTAAGGGAGTCAATGAAATTTTGGATTCTTTAAATGTTCTCAATGTTTTCCAAAGAAGTTTTAAGTCATTCTGCCATTAGATGTGTATGAATGTGGTAGCTTTGGGTTTTATTTTGCTAAAACATTTCTAACTTGCTAACTATATGCTCCATAGTGTTTGTTTGGATATCTGGGGATAAAAATAGATATATTTCAATTTTTATCTATTAAAACTAGTATTTCTAACTTTGAGAAATGCCCTGTTCAAGTTATCTGTCCATTTATGTACTTTAAAATTTAAATATGAATCTCCAGTAAATGTATACCTTTCTGTGCATTTTTAAATACAGAAAAGAGATGAGATATTTGTTATTATCAATATTACTTTTTTTTTTATCACGAATACATTTTCTTCATGTTTCAAGACCTGTGCAGTGGAAAGCTTCCACTTTTGTTCTGTCTGTCTTCTCAAAGTAAAATTGCTTTGTCCTTTTGAACGTGTTTCCACAGGAAATGCCAAAATCTCTGACCTTTTAGTAGCCTGATATATTTCTTTTCACTGGCCTAACTCAATTTCCTAAAGAAATCCCAACAAAAATATAAGTACTTTCATTATCTGTTGTGTGCACCCATAGAAAATGCTAAGACATAAGATTTATTTTCAAAGGAGCTGTAATTGGGATGATTAGCAGGCTTAAAACTGTGAATCAATGGGAGGGGGTGTTTCGGAGGGGAAACGGGGAAGGGGGACAACATTTGAAATGTAAGTAGATAAAATAACCAATTAAAAAAAACCCTGTGAATTAGCTTTTTGAATAGCTTTTAAGAGTTTTCAGCAAGGGGCATATTGCAAGGATGAAACCATGAATCTAAGTGTAAAACCATGCATCTAAGTGCAAAAGCATGCATCCAGGTGCAACACCATGCATCCAGGTACATCATCATGCATGATGCATCCAGGCACATCACCATGCACCAGGTACATCACCATGCATGCATCCAGGTGCAACTCCATGCATCACCATGCATGCATTCAGGTGCAACATCAAGCATGCATCCAAGTGCAACACCATGCATCCAGGTACATCACCATGCATGCATCCAGGTGCAACACCATGCACCCAAGTGTGACTGCAGGACTCACCTTTCTATTCAGGGTCCCGTGCACTCGCTGCCACTGGCGGTTCATCTCCCCCAGGTGCTCCGCAAACTCCGTCCTTTCATAGCGCTTGCTTTCTACATCACAAGTGCTTAGCTGAAGCAGTGACTGGTTAACAAAGTCAACTACCCACTGCTTGTAGTCCATTTCCATTCGGAACTCCTAAAACACACAAACAAGGGAAATTTAAGACACCAACGTCAGGATGGAAGCCCATCACACGGGCTGGATTTTCCTGATGGCTGGACTCTAGGGGCTGCCAAGCACCTATCCATTAATCCCGTTGTCAGGTATACCTTCTGGTCTCCCACCTTCCATGGGACAGGGTGGTTGTTTTATCTGTAAGGAGACTTTGAGGGAATGACACATTCTTAGGGAAAGCATGACTCACTTCCCTGTGGGCTCCCTGGAAACTCCAAGAAACCACATGATAGTACCTGCTGTCTGTGATGGGCTAGCAGGACCCTGGTCTGACAAAGGGGTCCTGTGAGATTCTGAGCCATGTGAGGATAGAAAACAGGAGATAAGGGTCTGCCACAAAACTTATGGCACTTTTGGGAACCTGGCCAACGTAGGAAGCTCTTCTGTCCTGTGGAGACAGAGGATTCTTGGGGCAATTTGGACGACTTTAGGTTCTACCAGTCCTAAACCTACTAGGAGTAATGTTGCTTCTGTCAAGCCTGTCACCTGTTGGGTTTTAACCAAGAAAGTTGTAGGACTGATAATGGAGACATTCAAGAGGAAGCAAGTGGAATGTGCTTATAACTGTAGCTGAGGTAGACATTCTAAGGATGCTACCAGGCACTCAAGATAGGATCAGACCAAAAATTAGGCCAGGCATGGTGGCATACACTCTTAATCTCAGTACTTAGGAGACAGGAACAGACAGATCTATATGAGTTTGAGGCCAGCCTGGTTTACATAAACAAATTCCAGGCCAGAGCTATATATTGAGGCCTAGCCTTGCAAAGGAAAAAAAAATCAGAATCTTCTGCTTCAGTCATACTTGGTCATTAAGCCATTATCTTCTGCCTACAAGACTCCAGCTCCATCAGCCTGCAAAGTCTCTGAAAGTCATGCCCAGACTCCTCATTTACCTGCCTACCACATAGTATATGTTTGTGCCGAGTTATAAGCTAATGAAATCTACTCAAAATGCATAACCACTGTAGAAGGACATCAACTTTTTTCGTCCTCAAGGACATTTATTAATAACCGCTGTAGGCCAACCATTGGGCTACCTTGTTCCAGGTGAGAGTCCCAGTCAAGGAAGGGAGACAGGCAAGTACTAAACAGTGATGATCTAGAAACTAGAGAGAGAGAGAGAGTCTCACAGACACCAAGTTTGGCCTGGTCATCTAATCTGGCAGGGAGACTTGGGGTGGAAGACATGCTTGGGCTGACCCTTCAAAGGTGGCTCACAGGGTGTGTAAAGCAGGCACTGCAGATAGACAGTGCGGTGTGCACACTCCCTGTGGTGGGAGAGCACCAGAAGCATGAGCGGGACCAAACTGGGCTCAGTGTTGATGTGGTGAGTGAAAAGATGTCAGGGAGGCTTAGCCCAGCCCGAGGCCATTAAAGGCTTGGGGGTCCACTCCAGAATAAGTTCCACCCCCTCTCCTTCCTACACCCTTCCAGTCCATTTCTCTTGATTATATCACACACGTCTCTTGGTTCAGCCTTTCCCCTCTAAGAGATTTGCTTCTGTATACAGTGAAAAGCCTTTGGCCCCTTCTGTAATTATATTACCTTGAGCTTCTGCAGAAGATGTTTCACCTGAGATGCGGAACTCTGCGAGAGCGCAGCATCCTCACCCGCCACTTGAGGCTCCACGGTATTCATCCAGTTGATCATCTCAGAGATGGCCTCTCGGGATGGCAATTTCTCCATCTGAAGCTGCAGGGACAGGATGATTTCCACTTAATTATCGGCAGTTAACCGACTGAATCAGGGCATCACTGAGGATGCTACCTGCTTTGATAAAAGGTCTTGCTACATGATTAGGCAGGTCAGCCACAAAAACAAACCCGGTATTAAAGCTTCAAATAAGTGACCTCCAAACAATGATAAAGACCTTCATCTAAGTCAACTCGGTGGCACAGAGAAAACCAAGAAATAAAGTAATTAAGCTTGATTTCTCTCTTAAGAAAGATCTCACTGGAGGAGAGTCTAGTAATTAAGGCCTATATTGAGTGA
>BTHU01000012.1:92009509-92144509 GCA_036184795.1 Tokudaia tokunoshimensis | reverse complement strand
CACACACACAATCACACACACACACACAATCACACACACACACAATCACACACACACACAATCACACACACACACAATCACACACACACACACAATCACACACACACACACACAATCACACACACACACACAATCACACACACACACACCCTTTGCCTACAGAGTGTCTGTCCCCACTCAGACATCACATATACCCTGGAGAACAAAGCACACGGGATGCCTGGCTCCTTTTTACCTAGAGGATTCAGATTTTTAACAACATACAAGCCTGGCCTGGAGAGATGTCTCAGTGATTAAAAGGACTTAGTACTTTTACGGAGGACAGAGGTTTAGTTCCCAGCACATACACTGGTGACTAGCAACCATCTGAAATTCCAGTTCCAGGGCATTTGATATCTTCTTCTGACTTCCAAAGTACCAGGCACACATGTGGTACACATACACACATGCAGGGAAAACATTCATACAGATAAAATAAAGTCCGAGAAGCCATATTCAATGCTCAATTTTTCAAGAAACCGTAGAATCCAATACAATCTATATTAAATGAATTACGTGGAAAAAATTTTCAAATAAAATATCTTAAGTCTTTCCTATGTATAAGTTCAAAGTACACTGAAAAAAGAAACCTATTTTAATATCAAACTGAGTAACCATAGCTATAAAACAAAAGAGAGAAAAGACCAAGGAAAAATATTTTGTTTGTACCTAGCAAAATTAATACGGGTCCTATGTATAACACTTTGGGCTAGATGTTGGACCCAAGTGCCTACAAACTTGTTAGATGAGTGTTCCATCACTAAGCTACATCTCTGACCAATAAGCTCATTTGTTATGAATGAAAAGCTTCCACCCCCTGCAATCAAAATAATAAAACCAAAACATGGGCAGAGAATTCTCACAAGAACTTAAAATCACGCATCTGTTAACCTCATGAAATAATATTCCCATAAGGCAGTTTGAGGTTTGGCTAGATTTTTTTGTTTTCTTTTTACTATTAACAAAATCTGCCCGTATCTGAGTAAGCTTTCCATCCACATATAGACTGCAGAGCTCATCAACAGTGTAAGCGAATAGCTCTAATGACATATCTGCTACTTGCCTGTGTGTTACCCCTTACCCACAAACGGAAGCAGGGACCATCAAAGAAACTCTGATTCTTTTATTTTTGACATTTATTTTTGACCAGCAGTGTGAACAACTTACAAAAAATCTGTCTATGTTGCTTCTGATTGTGTTCAGGTCCTGGGACACGTTGAGGGATTGTTCTTTCCAGTAATTCAACGTTTGCTGAGAGGACTCCAGCCACCGGGTTAGCTCGTCCGAATCTCTGCTGTAACTGATGGGAAGAAAGCGAGAGTGGAAATCAGAGACTCACCCTGAGGATGGCACACACCAGTGTTTATGAAATAAATGGCGCTCAACGGCATACTGCCATTGGCTGAATGCTATCGTATTACCTTATGTGATTGTAACAGCAATCAGGGCTATTGTTCAAGAATGCATGGCATTTGTAAGTACTCTACCTTGTCTTATACCATGGCCCAAGCCCAGTGGTTTTTACCATTTTCGAGAACTCTCTCCATTAGGGATAATCAAGAAGGAAGAGGCATTTTAAAAGTACAAGACATTCTTATTACAGCTATACCAAAGTCTACCCGTTAGCCACGGCAGAGATCACCTTGGTCATCAGTGTTCTCCAGTCATGTTTACAATGAAAATCAAGCATTTGTACATGGGGTCAACAGTACCCTGACTGCCATTGGCTGCATGCTGCCGTATCATCATATGTGATGGAAACATTCAGCACAACACCATCTTCCTCGAAGCTTTCCTACTTATTTAGCTCACACGCTCTCTGAGAGGCAGGGACAAAACTGAGGCTTGAACGGTCTCTGCTTTCTCCATTGTCCTCTGATGGTTTAAGATGATTCCACGTGAACACAACACATCCTCCGATTAGTCAAGAGACTTTCTCAAACCACCCTACTCTGTGTGGCCCTGGCTGTCCTGGAACACACTCTGTAGACCAGGCTGCCCTCGAACTCAGAAATCCACTTGCCTCTGCCTCCTAAACACTGGGATTAAAGGCCTGGGCAGCCACCACCCCCCAGCCTTTTTAAACTTTTTAAATCTTTGGAAGCAGCTGAGAGATTGTAACATTCTAGCAAGAAAGTATCCGAGGAATTGCATCTATCAATTACTGATGCTTGCAGAAATATGCAAAGGCCCCAGGAGACAGCTGGCATATGATTCCAAGTCTAGGGAGCCAAGATCAGAGGTTAGTATAATCAGAGAGAACACAGTGCGGTGTGGGGGGACCTCGCACAACCTTGAGTTGACTACAGACTCTCCCTGGGGTCTTTCTCTACAGAAGACTGTGACGCCAACCAGTCTCTAAGGCAGGGTGTACCTGAGAAGATGCTTAAGAAGGGTTTGCAGTCGGTGGAGCTCCTGGTCGATCCTCTTGTTGAGGGACAGCCACTGCTCTTCCAGCTTCGTGATCTGGCCCTCTGGCTCAGGGCAGCTCACAGATGCTGCTAGCTGTTTGCCGTCATTCAGGGTTTGGCAAAGACGAGCATGCTTCCCGTCGATGTTTCTTTTTATTTGCTAAAAAAAAAAAGTCACAGAATGAATTATTTTAAGTAAAATGGGCCGATCTAGTCTCTCTCCTTTGCATTTCTTTTTAATAAGACAGGTTCTTATTATATAGTCAAAGCAGACCTGAAGACTCACCATAGCCCAAACTTACAATACTCCTGCATCAGCCTTCCAAATACTGAGATTACAGGCTGGCTTCAAACACCTGCGCTAAGGCGTCCCCTGGTTCAGCCTCTCAACAGTGGGACCACCGGCACGGCTTACCAGTCCTCGTGTCAGGCAGCTTGGACTTGACATACAGATTATTTTTCCTAATTTATTTAGTTCTTTGATAATAATAATAATAAAATAATAACAATAATTATTATTTGTATGGTTGTCCTGACTGCATATGTATCTGGGCTGCACACACGTGCCTGGTGCCAGAAGAGGGCACTGGATCCCCTGGAACTGGAGTTACAGCTGGTTGTGAGCTGCCCTATGGGTGCTGGAAATTGAACCCAGGTTGTCAGGGAGAGCATCCAGTGCTCTTAGCCACTGAGCCATCTTTCCAGTCGACACAAAAATTATTTTGAAAATTGGGAAATTTTAGACATAAATTTCTTAAAATATAGAAAATCAGGATTTCCAGTACCTCTGGAAACCCCAGGAGATGTCCCAATTAAGGGTCTATGTTCTCATGTGCATGGCCCTCTTAAGAAGGGCCCAAGCCTTGCAGTCCTGCCCACCTCAGCCCTACTCCTAGCTTCTGAGTCTCACAGACTGACACCTAGATATGAGAGGAATAAATTCAAAGATAATTATCTATTATCCACAAGACACAGAGACCTGGCAGAGAACTCATTAAAGACGCCTCTGAATATTAAGGAATAAGAGGGAGAAAATAACTTTTGAATAAATTAAAACAGCACATTATTAGGCCAACGTCACACACACATCAAATGAAATCCTTCAAAACTGCAAATACAATGACCCCCTGACGAGAACTCTGCCTAATGGCAATTATCTCAACAGCTCAGTTCAGCTAATGCTGCTTACCTGGTGGCTGTTTAATCTTTAAAAGTAAATTCTTATCAAAATAGAACTTTTGCTATTTTTCAATTAAGCCTTCTTGAAAACTTACCGGCTTTTTTTCTTTTATTTCTAGGTCTCTTCTTCTTCCTCCTACCTACAATTCTATCCCTTCCTTGGCTGAACCTACAGTTAGAATAAAATGTCCACGAGTTGTCATTTTCTAAGCCTTAAGGATTAGTTGCTTTACCATTACAACACCTCTGGGAAGGAAGCTTTTTTTGTGCTGTGTTTTTTTATGTGTATATGTATACATACTACATATCCATATGTAGTATATATACCACACATGTATCATAAGTTAATGTATATTACCTATTCCTTCAGAGAAAGGAGATAAGGACTCATCTTTACAGGTTGACCTTGATCTTATGATCTCCTGCTTCTACTTCCCAAGTGCTAAGGCCACAAGCATGCACGACCATGCCCAGTTGATATGGAACTAGAATCAAACCCTGGGTAGGACCATGAATGGCAGGCAATGAACTGGACCAGCTGAGCTACATGCCCCAGTCCCCTCTGAGGAGCTCCGATGCTGTCATTCTAGAGAGAGAGGAGAAACTACATGCTGGTCAGTGGGAGTTTTTTAGTTCCAAGAGCATCTGAAGATGAGTTTGTTCCAGTGCAGAGACTGCACAACCAACATCTGCATTCCACGGCCCAGACTCCCAACCGAGGACACCACATTGGTTGGACACACACAAACCTCTGTGACTCCCAGGGATTACGAATAGCCCAAAGACGAATACAGCGAAATGGGCTTGGAGGGATATAGCATTAAGAATTTGTTCAGAAATCTTAGAAAAATTGTTTCTTTGAAAAAAAGCTTTCAAGGATGGGGGAGGGGGCCTTGTTTGTAGTGCACACATGGAGACCTGAGTTTGGATCCCCAATATCCACACAAAAGTAGGTTTGGGAGGGGTTGGACAGATGGCTCAGTGGTTGAAAACACTGGCTGCTATTCCAGAAGACCCAGGTTTGAGTCCCAGCATCCAAATGGCAGCTCAAAACTGTCTGTAACTCCAGTTCCAGGAGATCTGACACCCTCACACAGGCATGCAGTCAAATCACCAATGCACATAAAATAAAAATAAATAAATCTTCAAAAAAAGAAAAGGTGTGGGAGGATATACCTGTAGCCCTAGCACGGGAGCAGTGGGGAAAAGAAGATGCCGGAGGCTCACAGACCAGACAGCCTAGCTGAAACAGTCAGGATCTAGGGGTTTGGATAGCATATCTCGTAACTTGAAGTCCCACATCACCCCAAAGATTCCAGATCTAGCTAACTGTGGGTCTATAGCAAGTAGAAATAGTGTTCAACCCCAAGAAAATGTCATTCTCTTAAGCCCCTCCCCCTTTTGTTCTGAAATCTCACTGTGCATCCCAGGCATTTAAAATCACAGTCCTTCTGTGTCAACCTCTGGAATGCTGTGATTCCAGGGGTGTGTGTTAACAAATATTGCCTGAAGACTTTCTATAATTCTGGAGGCAGGTAGCAGATCTTATGCACCTCATTGGCTATGTCCAATCTGTAAGAATATGTTTAGAAGCTCGGGGTTTACAAAATTCTTTCTATTCTCATCTTATTTCTATGCTAACAGATAGGGACTTCGAGTGCTCAGCCACAGATGGGATGGTTCCCATTCTCATTCCGAGGCTCAGAGAGCGCGGCAGAGGCATGGGCAGGAGTGTAAAAAATGGAGGATAGGGAGTTATATGAAGTGCCACCCTCGTGAGCTCACAGCCACTGTAATTACCTATGTAAAACCTGCCCAAGGTCGAGCCAGGTAAAAATTATAGCTTGGGGCTGGAGAGCCGGCTCAGTGGTTTAGAGTGGGCACCGCTTTTACACAGAATTGGAGCTCAACTCCTGGCATTTCAGAGATTACGACTGCCTGTAAATACAGATCTGCATCTGTATGTGATGTGACACCATCTTTTGGGTCCCACAGTCACTGCACACTCACATGCACACACCCAAATACACACATAATTAAAAAAAGCTACAACATGTTTTCAGCATGGAGTGGGGAGGGGTTCCCAGGGTCCTGCCCCTGACCGTGGTGCTATTGGCAGTTAGTGGCTCTGGGGGAGGGAGAGTTGCTTCTCTGCGTGTTCTCCACCAGCAGGATGACCCTATATCCATGTGGACTAATCAGTTTTGGTGGTTTATTTAAAAAACAAAGCAAAACTGTTGGAAAGGGATACATTATGGTAGTTGGAAGGAGGGATTCCACAGCCTCCTAAATACATCTGTCAGTGAGCGGTGTAATAAATAATCTTGAGTTTCAATGAAACCATTTAACTTTAAACCCAGCAGTCTAGTCAGCACAGCTCACCAAGCACTGTGGACCAGACTTGTCATAAACCAAGAAGCACTGTACCTGGTAAAATGAAATCCTTTCCAGCAACCTCTCCTCCGTCTCTTCCACCAAACTCACAGAGGGCAGTGAGGAGATGAGAACTTCCAGGTCCTTCTCAAGAGACGCACAGTTATCATCAAATTCTTCCCATTTCTAGAGAATAAACAACAGGAACAAGTTCCATGTAAAGACGATCATAAAGCCAAAGACAAACACTGGGATCAGAAGAAACCAAAACACGGATGTCACCTGGACTCTAGGTGCACCCAAGAGGTTATATACACAGTATCAGGAAGAACTCAGTCTCTAGTGAGATACAGTCCCACTGCTTTTGAAAGGTGCTGTGTGTGTGCATGTGTATACACGCACATGAGTGCTTTAATCCCACTGGTATTAGAGTGTGTTTATTTGCTTGCAGTGCTGGGGATCAAACCCAGGGTTACACGTATGTGGGTAAGGGTTGTACCATACTGATGTATGCCTCCTGCCTGGTACCACAGCTTTAGGCTGGCACTGTAAAACTGGGTAATGGGATTGAAAGAAAAAGCTGATGAGTTGAGGTGCTATTCTGAGCACCCCTGTAAAGGCCTAACCATGTAAGAGTCTTGTTCTTACTTGGGAAAGGCAGAGTGCTGATTTTGAAAAGCTTTCTGTAATAGACACCCTCTTCAGGTTATGCTTGTCTCTCTGACAGAACCCCAACATCTAGTGGGCATAGTTCTACTGAGCTACCTGAAGCACACTGACAGGCTTCCTGAGCCCAAGGGCAGGTGCAGTAGGGGGAGGGTGTGCTTGTGCCCCTCCCCCACTATCTCCTTACCCTTTGTGTGGCCTTGCCCTACTTACTGGTGCTCAGAATATATTGTCCTATATCTCCTCATATTTCCATGGTAGCCCACTGACAGCATTCCTAAGCACTAAAGAACCGAGTTATTGATATTAAAAACTGTCTTTTAGAAAAATAACCTTAGTAATTCTCCTTTCAAATAACAGCCACTTGACTTACAGAGCACTCACTGGGTCCATAAAACCTTTTAAAATCACCATTACTATAAAACCAATTTGTGGTGGTTTGAATATGCTCGGCCCAGGGACTGGCACTATTTGGAGGTATGGCCTTCTTGGAGGAAGGGTGTCACTGTGGGCGTGGGCTTTAAGACCCTTGTCCTAGTTGCCTAGAAGCCAGTCTTCTGTTTGCCTTCTAAACAAGACGGTGAACTCTCTTCTCCTCCTGCACCATCTAGATGCTACTATGGTTCCCACCATGATGATAATGGACTGAACCTCTGAACCTGTAACCAGCCCCAATTAAATGTTGTTCTTTATAAGAGTTGCTTTGGTCATGGTGTCTGTTCATAGCAGTAAAACTAGAACTAAGACACAATTTGACAATGTAACTAGAAAATAAATAGTGTCATCAAGAAGCGCTGTATTCATAATAAAAAGTTGAACGTTTCCTTTTCAAGATGTCCTTTGCCGGTTAACATCTGCTGTAAATGGTTTAGGGAGTTAAGGGGAAAGCTTTCAAGCTGAATAGGATTTTTCTTTGAGCTGAGGCAGGATTGTCACAGCAGCACTTTCTGACAGTGTCCTCAGTATCCCCAATGGCTCTTGAAGGAACCTAGACTGTGACCCATGAACTGCTTCATCCAAACCATCTCATCACGGCTCTCACATGCTTTCAGTGCTACCCGATCACAGACGAACCTACACTTATGTATGACCAGTCCCAGCCGACCTTGCATGAAGTGGGGAGGAGTCCAGGCTAGAGCCGGGTCCATCTTCCTCAACTGTGATGCTCACTCCTCTAAGGCTCTGACGCCTGACACCCGCGGAGGGTGGAACCAGGCAGTCCAGCCACGGGGTGGAGCAGTGCATACCTGCAGCGCGCTCTGAAGCTGTGCACCCCGCAGGCAGGCCTCCTTCTCCAGGGCTCTCACTTCCGCCACTTGCTCTGCTCCGAAACCCTCGCCCTTTTGTAACGAAGGCGGAAACATTGTTGCCGAAAAGGTCTGAATCAACAACATGTCAGCAACAAGCTTCTGGAAAAATCCCTGTGACATGGAAAAGTTTCTTAATATTTATTGTTGAATTAGGAACATTATAAAAGCCAAATATTTAGACTCTTCACCCCAGTTCTTTGGACCAGCCTCCCTCTGCTATCGGGGAGGGTATTGTATGTGTGTGAACCTAAGGCCTCAGGCATGCTAGGCACGGGCTCTGTGGCTGAGACATAACCCCAGTCTTTCTACTTGATATTTTCATGCAGGGTCTTGCTAGGCTGTTTAGGCAGGCCTCAGACTTGTGTTTCTCTTGCCTCAGTTTCTCAGAGCAGATGGTGCTACAGACCTATGTTACCAACCTTGACTTAATTTTGTTTTTTAATCCCTTATCTCAGGAGATCATATGCAGAATTATATGTATGTATGTATGTATGTATGTATATATATGTATGTATATGTGTGTGAGTGTGTGTACATAGACTCAAATGTATAAGCAAATGAAATGAAGATTATAGTGGACCAACCCCTTAGTCTATGAAAAACAGATGGAATTTTAACAATTTATAAAGAAATATTATTCTTAAGTAGTATTTTCACCAAATAATCTATTTAAAGCAGCAGCCATTAGTGTTAGTAAATTTCAGTTTCTGCTGTGATCTAATTTAATTATTTCGAGTTTTAGAATGTTAGGAGGTAGCTAATAAATCTGAAGACAGGCTGGCTTCAATAATGTTCAGTTGTGTGAACCCGAGCAACCCACAGTCGACAGACAGGCTCCTTCTCAGCTCCCACTGAGATGCAACAAAATGGTCAAGTGAGTGGAATTTGCTGAGAGGAAGACTGGGCATCTTTTAAGATTGGGAGGCCATACTTCCCATGGAGTCTGCATTTACCCAGCTGCTAATTCTAGTTGTTTGGATGGGCCCCTTTATTGTGTGAATCCATTCTTCTATCCCCAGAAATGGACAAATACATAGAAGGTTTGTCAAAATACCAGACAGTGGATCCAGAAATATTGCACATCTAACCTGTGATCTATGGGCCCCATGCGGCATGGGGTAGGTACAAATATAGCCCAACACAAAATTCTAAGCTTATTTAAAACATATGACCCGGGCGGGGGGGAGGTGTTGCTCTATTGCCTGATTCTTGAGAACGAACTTCGCCAATGACAATGTCACTACGATGTCAAAAGATTGAACACCACTGTGAGGGTGTTTCCACTTCTAATCCTCTAAATTTTCTTAGACTAAGGTCTATTTACCAAAGGTCTTAGCTAAAACAGAGACTATGTGTGTGTGTTTCTATGTGTGTGTGTGTAAACGAGTTCTTATAATGTAGTCCTGGCTAGCCTGGAATCCGCTATTAGACCAGGCTGCCTTTGAACAGAGATCTTCTTGCCTCTACCTCCCGAATGCTGGGATTTAAAGTGTACACCACCATGCTAGGGTGATAAGGAAAATGAATGGAAAGTGGGAATAGTAATTAAAGCATTAGACTGTAAACCTTCCTTTTGATTCCTGTCCTCAGGAACGCCTTTCCTAGCCTTCCTAAGTCAGTTTCTCCTATTACACGCCCTCAGAGGATGAGAATATATTTAGTTATAGATTTGCTTAAGGACTTATTAGTGAAATGTCTCTCTTCTCAATCAACAGAAAGCCCCACAGAGGTAAGAAAGAGTCTGTTTTCATCCACAGCCCTACTCCTAGAAGTTCCCAGGGTTTCTTCTCCTCAGTAAGATTCTGAAGTAACTTGTAAACAGCGGAATGCCACACACTTCATCTAAGGGGTCATGGGTAATTTGTCATCTTCAGGGACAACTGGAGGTGAGGGTCTTGAAGGGGCTCTTACCTTGTGGTCTTGTAATTGGGCCTGCAAAGCATCTTTACTCTTGGCATGCTGTAAGGGGTCAGTCGCAAGTTTTTCTTTTCCAATACTTATTAGCTCCGCTATGCCTTGAAGCAAGGCCTGTTGGCTCTTGGAGAGGAAGGGGCTGCTGAGTTCTAAGTATCTGGCTCTCAGGATTCCCCACGTACTGTCAAGGACATCCTGAAATGGAGAGAGCAGATGCCAGCCAGGACAGCAAATCAGACAAAGGACACATCTGAACTCCAGGAAGAAGACCCAAGCCCTAATGTCCACACACAGACCTCTAACTTGTAAACATCCTGGAGCAAAACGTGAGGGAACCCGAGCCTCTCCCCCTCACTTCGTAGCTTGGCGACTTGCCTCTCGGAGTTCTGCAGCTCCGCTGTATGTACGTCCGCTTTCTAAGGGGGAAAGCAGACAAGAGAGGAAAGTTCTCAAGGCGTCAGGAAGCGCACCGAGTGGTTAAAACAGAATCAAACATGGAAGTGCCACAGGAGGACAGAAACAAACGAAGGTGACAACTTCAACTCCTACCGCAGTCCCTGCTGCCACCAGTGTGCAGTTCTCTTTGTGAATTTTCCCACAAGTGCCAGGGTTGAATTTGTTCCCAGCACATTCTAAGCCCATACTGGACAAGATATATGTGTGTCTACCAGGGGATTCATGGTCTCTTATCAGCTCCTCAGCAATTCTTAATCACCTCCTCACCATTACCTTTCAAAAGATCAATTAGCTTGGGCGAGAGGTGGCAGTGCATACCTTTATTCCATAATAATAATGATAATAATAATAATAATAACAATAATAATAATAACATCATCATCATCATCGCAGCATGGCATGGTGGCTAAGGCAAAAGAGTTTGCCAAATACGAGACCAGCCCCAGGTAGAAGAGTAAGACATTTCCCAAAAATCGAAAATGAAGACCCAAAGAAAGAAATAAACTGAAAAATATCCGATCATCCATTTTCGCGTCTGTAAAGATGAAGCCCAGGTGCTCAAGCATGCCTGACGACTGTTCTGCCATGTGCTAGCCCCCGGCTCTCTCACTCCCTGGGACACAGTGCACCATTTTAAGGGTACATGCTGCTTTAGTTATGGGCAACGGTTTAATTCAAGGGGCTTTGGGCCAGTTACAGCGTTTATAGCAGGTACTGCTGCAGGGTCCATCCTAAAACAGTTCTGATAGATCTATCCTTGCATAACTCTCCTGTCGGTCTGTCTGTCTCGTCTCAGGGAACCCATGCTGGCTTCAAACTCTATTTAGGCAAGGATGATCTTGAACTTCTGACCCTCCTGCTTTCACGTCCCCAGTGCTGGGATTCCAGGTAATCATGTCTGGTTTATTCAGTATCGGGGACTAACCCCCAGGCTTCATGCATGATAGGCAAATGTTCCTACCAATCGAGCTACATCCTCCCCCTCTTCTTTTCCCTCTTCAGAGAGAACACAAATCCAGATCTTAGAGCTGCAGCAGAACACAGGAGTGGGTTCGTGATAAATGAAGGGAACTGTTGCTGAACAAAAGAACACTAATGCCTAGAACCCTCACCACAGTGTACTGGTCTCTAGAAGCTGGCCTAACTGAGCTTCAGTGGAGGAGGGAAGGGCCTCAAATACCGACACCTTTGACAATGGTGGACATATTTTACCTTTGCCCACTGATGGGTGAAAATGAACTCTATTGCTTAAAGATACTGTGCTTCAGGAAGTATGTGAGCTATGAGTTCGAAGGTCAGCATTAATTGTTCTCATCCGAACGACCACTTAAATGTCACTGACAAGGGGTGTGTGTTTTGGACATGCAGCTGATACCCAAGACTCTCTGGTTCACCTGGACATTTTCATGGTTTACCTGAAGTTGTTTGCCAATACTCTGCCCACTGATCTCATTCATAGACTGTTGTAAAGCTGCCTTCTTCTTGACAAGTTGGTTGTAGAGTCGCTTTATCTCATTCTGTACAGGAGAAAGGTACGTGTAAGGAAGAGGAGCAACCTCACCTAGACCTCCCTTTCTTTAAATATGTAATTGGAAATTTCTGGAGATCTTAAACATATATAGGCAGAGAGCCATCCATCCAATCTATCTTTGAGCTCAATCATCACTAACCAATAACTGACCCCCACCCCCACTCCTGGATCTCAGCTACACTTAACTTCCTTCCTGTGGGATTACTTTGAAGCAGATACCAGACATCCAGTCATCTCTTTAGCACTCTGGCGTTCTCTCTATTAAAGGATAAATACCCTCTTGCTAGAAACACTGCAACCTAATTCCTTTATGTCATCCGGACAAGGTGCACACTTCTGAAATTGTTTATAATTTTTCTTGTTCATATTTCATTTGGGATGTCACTGAGGGCTTAATGTCACAACAGACTCTATGGTGGTTATCACCTGGACAGAATGCAAACCTGGACAACTCCTCCTTTAATTGGCTGGCTTCCCTACTCTCTCCCTCCTCTCTCCCCCTCTTCCTTTCTCTTGTTTTTTAGATTCATATGTGTAAGAAAACCATGAGCCATTTGCTCTGAATTTGGCTATAATACCCCTGGGTGCTGCCATGGTCTTCTTCCCTTATGTCTGTTTTACTTGGATTCTAGAAGTTTTACTAGATTCAGTTTTTTGGGGGGTGTGGTGGAGGGAGGTTGTGTGTGTGTGTGTGTGTGTGTGTGTGTGTGTGTGATATATTTGCACCTGTCTACATGTCTGCATGCAGAGGCGAAAAATAGTATTTTCTTCCATCACTCTCCATCACCTCCACCCCAACTCCTATCACCATCGACAGAGTCTCTTTCTGAACCAGAAGCTCACTGTAGTCTAGGCTGGCCAGCAAGCTCCCAGAATCCACCTGTCTCTGCCCCAGTCCTGAGATCCAGGTATGCATGGCCAAGCCTGGCTTTTACAGGGCTGCTGGGGATTTGAACACAGGTCCTCCTGGTTTTATATTTTCGAGCAAGCACTCTTATCCATTAAGCCATCTCTCCAGGACCTTAGGTTTGATATTTATGGAACACATCCCTTTGTAAATGGTGTTTCATTACATGTTCATTTTTTCTATTTAGTTTATGCATATGAGTACACAGTAACTGTAGCTGTCTTCAGACACACCAGGAGAGGGCATTGGATCTCATTACAGTTGGTTGTGAGCCACCATGTGGTTGCTGGGAGTTGAACTCTGGCCCACTGGAAGAACAGTCAGCGCTCTTAACCACTGAGCCATCTCTCCAGCCCCTGAGCAGCTTTCTAACTAGTCTGCCTCAAGACTCCCCTGTAACAATCTACCGAGGCCCTGGACTATCACGGGATTGTCAGGAACAGTAACAGATCTCTCTGGCCTGGAGCGTTAAATAAAACTCTCCATGACAATCTCAAAGTAGCAAATGTAGCACAAGAAAAAACACATCGTGTTAAAAACATCGTGTTAGATCATTACGCCCACAGCTCTGGAAGGGGGCCTCAGTTTCAAGCAGTCTCCCCTCCAAGAGCAAAGCGAAGCTTCGCCATTCCCTCGGCACTCCCGGAAGAACTGCTGTTGCCTGGGGTCCATCAGAGCCAGCCCTGTGCCAGAGTCGCACCTGATAGCTGCGGCTGTGCTCAAGGCCGGCCTTCAGGGATGAGCTCCTCCAGGCAGCTTTGCTCTGCGCATGCTCCAGGCTGACTTTCAGAGCATCGATACACTCTGGAAGCAACGTGGCATCCTTGCCAGGCCAAGTCACAGCTTTCAAAATATCATCCTTCTTGTCACCCAGAGCTAAATAAAGTTTCTTCAGCTCAAGAGCCAGTTTCTACAAGATGGAGAGGAAGGCAATGAGCTCTGCCCTCATGCACAACTGCAGAAAGACAAACACCGGGGCGGGAGGTGTGCCCTACCTGGAAGAACACCTGCTGGGTGGCCGCATCCTCTCGGGGCAGCCCAGGTCTCTGCAATAGCTCCTCCACACTACCCAGGCACCGACTGAGGCTCAGAAAGAGTTCAAATAATCTTTTATCCAAACTGATATACGTTTCTTCTGTCATACTTCCCTAAATCAAGAGGAAAAAAAAAACTATGTTAGAATTCCTTGCCTTTCTAAACCCGTTTTCCACGTTTCCACTGGAGTGTGCAATTTATACTATACTTTTAAAGAGGACTTGCTGTTAGTATTTTAAATATATGTATGTGTCTGTGTGTGCGTATATGCATAGAAGTACAGGTGTCTATGGAAGCCAGAAGCATCCAATATAGATTTCAATTCTAAATCTTTGAGAATTGCAGTTAGAAAGGTTGTAAGTCATCTGATAATGGTTGCTGAGAACTGTGAGTCAATCAGTTCTCCTCTTCTCTCCTTTCAGTCCTTCCCCCTACATCCCCTCTTTCCCAGATCCACTCTTCCTCCAGTTCCCTTTAGAAAAGGGCAGACATCTTAGGGATATCAATCAAATATGGCATATCAAGTTGCAATAAGACTAGGTACATCCCCTCGTATTAAGGCTGGACGAGGCAACCCAGTAGGAGGAAAGGGGGCTCAAAAGCAGGCCCAAGAGTCAGAAACGCACTTCCACTGTTAGGAGCCCCACAGGAACACCAAGCTACACAGCCACAACATACACAGAGGGCCTAGGTCAGACCCATGCGGCTCCCTGCCTGTCGATTTAGTGTCTGTGATCGCTTAGGAGCCCTGGTTAGTTGGTTCTCTGGGTCGTGTTCTCAGGGTGTCCTGGACCCAAGAGCAGTACTCTTAACCACTGACCTTAATTCTCTGGACTTAATTCCTAAAACACTTACCATAAATTGTTTCAACTAATGTTCACTAGATGATTGACTAATTAGTGTTTTTATTAACTGGTGAACCAACCTACTTATTCTGTGAGTTATACTGTAAAATAAATAGTTAAAATAAAGATTTTTTTCCCTAACATTGAGAAAAACAAGCTGAAGAATATCAGGCCAGTGAGTGTTGAATGGAATTAAAAGGACCGCCACTAGGTGAGGGTCTTCCTTAGCATGGCCAGCTGGGTGAAGCTGAGGATCTCCTCCTCCCGCTTCCCGCCTCCACATTTTTGAGGAGTTCAAACACTATGCTCAAACTGTGATCAGCTCAGGCTGATCTTGAACTTGCCAACCTCCTGCTCCTGCCTCCTGAGAGCTGGGTTAGCAGATCTGAGCAACTTCTCCTCACTTTAATATACAGACAGTGGGTTAATTAAATATAGCTAAGAGAAGGATACTTACATGGGAGGTGCTTGAGGGGTTAGTTAGGAGGAGAAGGCAAAGTATCCTAAAGATAGAGATGGGTGGTGGAAAGGGAAGATTGGAGGGCCAGCTATGTGTTGACTGTGAAAACTGAGGCCACTTTGATAGGTACATTTCCGAGGGGGCCTCTGGGGGTTGGGTTGCCATGTGTTGATAAGTTGAAGAGTCACAGCTCCATTTTAGCATAAGCTGTTGGTACCATGTTTTTCTTTGCCGTGAGTTCCTGACTATATGTTGGGAGTATACCATAGCCCCTACCTTATTAACTAGCCTACTTCCATTCAGCCTCACATGTGGCTCATTTCCTTAGGTCTTAGCTGATGAATACCTAACATATTCCAGCACTCCATTCAGCATAAACCCACTCAAGGTTGCCTATGTTTCTTCCCTACCCTTCCCATCCCAGAGCACTCTGAAGACATCACTAATCAATTACCCCCGCTCCACACACTCCTAGTTGATCCTGGGCCCAGATTCAGAAGTCTTTGCATGCAATGCTTTAGGTAGCCACTGCAAAATTCACCAGAGCTGGCAAAGGGTTAGGAGTGAAGCTCAGGGAGACAGCATTTGCCTAGAGCATGTGAAGTCCTGGGTTCAATTCCTAGCACTACACAAACAACCAAAGTTAGCAAGTAAAAAAAAAAAAATTTCTAACCTAAGACTCATTCCATGATGACTCTATTACTTGTTCTGTGAAGGAAATTATGACCAATGTGCATGCTGATATCATAGCTTTCCTTTCTCAAAATATTATTGCAATGAGAAAAATACACAGTATGTAATTTCTACCTGTGTCTGAATAGTGTTTGCTTCTTGATGTAGCTCTTCAAGTTGGGTGGTGTAAGCCTGCAGTCCGTCAGCTGTAGGGCATCTAAAGTTATACACGCTCACACTGGGCAGAGTACTCGTAGTTATGGCCACCTATTTGAAAAAGAGAAACCTAATTACTGATGGCCTGAGGCCCTGCTGCAGCTAACGTAAACAGGTAAGATCGACTCAGCCTGCTGCTCCCCGAGCTCCCCTCTCAGGGAGCTTCTGTATCTTGTCTCTATGAAGAGAGAAACAGGATCCACTTAGATATTAAGTTAGGAGGGAGTAGGGGGTGTGTAGGGAGTATATCTCAGAGAAGTTGGAGAAAAGGAAATTGAATATAAGTGAATATGATCAAAATACATCAATTGAGAATATTATACTGACGTAATAGGCTGGGTGGTAGAGGACTCTCTGGGAAGAAAGAACTGACAGGCCCTTTAAAAGACACTTTTATATATGTTTTATAGTATTATTAACAGGAAGAAGCCAAGACAAGCCCAACCTAGGAGGTTAATTCAGCTCTCAATGGTCAAATAAGGTTCTGAGCAAGAAGTAAATTCCCACCAGCCTGGAGATTAGGAAATCTAATGGGGGTGGGGGTGGGGGTGAGGGTGGGGGTGGGGACCTCTGCCCAGGCCATCTAAGTACAGGGCTCACTGCTGCAGCCTGGAGGCCAAGAGCTATAAGGCTGTGCTACTCACCTGTTCCGATCAGAGAGAACTCAGCCTGAACAAGACCCACAACAGCAGTGATGTGTACTGGAGGGAATACTACGGACAGGTGCCCTTGGCACGGGGTTGGCACATGGTAGGACCCTCAGAACCTTCTGATGAATGAACGGCAGGCATGAACCACCCTAGTTTTTAAGGTGTTTTGTAAAACTCAGTACATGCTATTCCTTCAACAGACAGTAGCTAAGGCCCCAGGATGCCATATGCTACACTAGGTATTCATGTGAACCAAGCGTACGTGGACTTTCTTCTCTGACCTTCTAATGGGGAACACAGGTCACTACAGTTTAAATTAAATTAGTGAATCCTGTGAGCTGCTGATGTTGCTATGGAAGGTGACCTTTGAGACATGAAGTCTTTCTGGAGGATATGGGCCACTGGGTATGAGTTTTGAGGGGAACAGCATGGGCCCTGCTCCTGGACTCCCCTCTTCCTGGTTACAAGCCAATGCATAAGCACCTGCCACTGTACAGGGTACTGCCCTAGCTACCATGGTTTCCCCTTCACAGATGACCTCCTGAAACTGAGTTGAAGCCATCCACCCTCCCTTAAGATGCTGCTCCGGCAGTACGTGAACTAACTTAGAGGCAGAGGGGCAGATGGGCATTGTCAAGAGCTCCAGAACCAGAGAAGGGGGGCACTGCAGGAACGTGAAGGGACGGACAGATGGATGGACGGACGGACGGATGGGCCTAGGGAAGAAGCCTGAGACACTTTGGTTTTTGAGAATAAGCCAATACATCATGCAGAGTGGACAAGGTTTCTAGACGAGCCTTTCTGGGTTCCCCACACAGACCTGAGGCTCCACGAGCTGAGGCACAGGGGGATTTGGTCTTGATGTTAGCTCATGGTGAAGATACTGCCATTTGTCACCTCTCTGGCCCTGAGGTGGCAAGGCTGAGTCTGAAGCTGCATTTCCAGGACTAGGGACCTTGCTGCTTTTTGAGGAGGGGGGAAAAAAAAAGATTGTGTGTGTGAAAAGAAAAGAATTGACACAAAGACAATCTCATATTACATTTAGCCAATGTTTCACGCAGGACTTTAAAATAAGCAATTCTCCCAATAGTAAATATCCAAATGGGGCTGGGTGGGCTGGAGAGTTGGCTCAGAGGTTAAGAGCACTTAACTGCTCTCGTGGAGGACACAGGCTTAGTTCCCAGAACCCACACAGAAGTTCACAATTCTCTATAAGTTCAGTTTCAGGGGATTCAATGACCTCTGCTGACTTCTGTGGACACCAGGTGCACAGGTGGTTTACATAGATACAGAAAGGCAAAGCACTCATACACATAAAATAAATAAACCTAATTTTTTTTGATGGGCCTGGGGATGCCACTCAGCTGGCAGAGTGCTTCTAGTTTGCACAGTGCCCTAGTCTGACTGCCACACAAGGTAGTGGTAGTGAAGATCTGTACTCTTAGTATTCAGGGCTGGAGGCAAGAGGGTCAGAAAGCCATATAGCAAGTTTGAGGCCAGACTGGGTTACAAAAAAACCCTGTCTCAAACTAAATGAACAAAACGGGGGGAAAAAACCCCCGAATATGTCTAACAAATGTCCAACATAAATAAAAATGCTTTCTCTAAGGCCGGAGAGATGGCTCAGAGGTTAAGAGGACCCAGGTTCGGTTCCCAGCACCCACATGGTACTCACAATGGTCCCTTACTCCAGTTCCAGGGGATCCAACACTGTCTTCTGACCCTTTAGGCTCCAGGCACGCAGTGGAGCACAGTCATGCATGCCGGCCAAACGCCCACACGCCTAAACCGCTAAGAGAGTTTTAAAATGCTTTACCTGGAAGCTGATTGCTGATTCGCATCTTCATCCTCTTGGTGACAGTGCAGCCATGTTTTCTTCGCGTTCAGTTCTGTGAACTTGATTAAATCTTTCTGCTCTGACGGTTTTAACTCCAGAATCTGCATGGGAATGCAATTTGAATGACTTAACTATGGCTTTTCCTATGAGAACTCACTCTAAAACGCTTTCCGCTGGAATCATCTAGCTTTGGATAACTTCTCAAGTCAGGGCCGCTTCTCTTGCTTGCTTAGTCTCGTTACCAGCTACTTCCAGGAAACTTAGTTAACAGCCTTGACTGTAGCTTACTGATGGCACTCTTGCCTTGAATGTGCTAGGTCCTGGGTTCTATCCCCAGCATTGCAGACAAACAAGCAGACAACAAACCCAAAGATACAGTGAACTAGCAAAAACATAAAACAACCACACCATAGCCAACTGTTATTTAAACTATATTAGATGCACATGGGAAAATTATCAATGAAAACGCTTGGAGGTAATAAGCAAAGCAGGGCTGTGGATAGAGCTGTTTGCCCTGGGGTAGTCACTTAGTTTGCTTATGATGTACCTAATGAAGGATTGAGGTTCGCTCCCCAGTGGAAGCGGACAGAGGTAGTATAGCTCGATGTGGAGGCCTGAGCACCCACACCTCAGTTACAGTGCAGCCCTCCAATGGCAGCGGGAGCTTTAGCCCAAGGACAAACACCATCTAGAAGGCTGGGTTCTGATCCTTACAGCTGCCAGGGTGGAATTACCTGTGGCTGGAGAATGTCCTTCGGTCTGCTGAACTGCGGCCTTTCAGTTATGATGAATTCGAGCTCAGAAAGGCTGGCTGGCTGGAGGACGGTGTAGGGCTCTGACGGTTTCTGAGGAGTGGAGGGATGCTGAAAAACCAACCAACATATATATATTCCATGATGGCAGAGTAATTATTTATGAAGACACACATAGATCTCAGCTACTAACACAGCAACAGAACGGAGTATACATCAGGGCTCAGTTTTTTTTCCCGATTTTTTGAGATTGGGTTTCTTTGTGTAGTCCTGGCAGTCCTGGAATTCTCTCTCACTGTAGACCAGGCTGGCTTTGAACCCAGAGATCTACCTGCCTCTGCTTCCTGAGTGCTGTAATTAAAGGCATGCACCAGCACCATCCAGCTATTTAACATAACTTCATGTACTTATTTCATATCAACTTCTGGAGCTATGACCTCTAGTGAGATGATCATCTTCTACCATCTCGTCTCCTCAATCCAATTTGTCCAGTGAATTTGTAAAAGCCCGGAAATGTATTATCCTTTTAAAAAAAGCAAAGTTAAAAGAACAAACTCAAAAGAACCAAAAGGGATAGTATTATGTTTATAAAGTATCCTTTCCATCTTTTTAAAGAGGAATATGTGAGGATGACAGAGGGACCACGTAACCCGTGTGCCCAAAGCCAGCCTCGTTCTTGGGAATCTAAGTCCCCAAGTGGGGACCACTCATAAGTTTTCATGCCAATCTTCCACAGTGAGGTCCATTTCTAAGATGTGTGTTTACACTTAAAAACACAGAATGCTTTAGATGTCATGAGAACGCTATTAGATCAGTATAAATATGTATTTATAAATCAGGCACAAAAGCGCTCTGGAAACATGGTTTTATGAAGTAATATTTTCATTTGATTACATTTTATTTAGTTTGAGACAGGGCCTTACTATGTAGGCTTGGCTGGTCTGGAACTTGATATACAGAGAAGGCTGGCCTTGAACTCATAGAGAGATTCATCTGCTTCCTGAGTGCTGGAATTAAGATGTGCACCACTGATTTATTTGAATTCTTTTTTGAGACCTGATATATTGCCAAGAATGCCCTTGAACTTTTGATCCTCCTGCCTCTACCTCCCCAGTGCTAGGATTACCTGCTGTGGTGGGGATTGAAGTCAGGTCTTCATGTATGCTTGGCAAGCACGCTTGAGCTATATTCACAGTCCTGACATGAAACTTTAATATTATCTACCTATATGTATATATTTTCTATGATGGGTTCATTTTCCAGCCAGTTGGAGCCAAATTCATTACTTTTATTAAAAAATTTAAATATACTGACTAGTGTGTGTGTGTGTGTGTGTGCCTGTGTGTATGTGTGCACATGTATGTTGTGGTGTTCATGTGGAAGTCAGTTGACAACTTGTGGGACTTGGTTCACTCCTCCTACATGGGCTCAGGGAGTTGAACTCATGCCATCAGGCTTGCAGGGCAAGTTCTTTTACCCCTAAAACATACTGCTCGCTCGGCAAATTCCTTTCAAATGTACCCTTCCCCATGAAGAAGCTCACAATCAACAGAATCCTCATGCTCATCGAATCCACCCAAGCCAACCTGCTGCCACCACCCACTACCCACCCATTCTTGGCAATATATGAGTTCTCCTTTCACAACGTCCTACGACTCTTTAACGAGGATAGCATCATCTCTGCCTTTGCTTTGTCGTGTCTACCCAGAGCACTGTTGTCCGCACATCCTCAGGCCTACCTACCTGGTCCTCACTGTACTTCTCCTGGAGCATCATCTGGACCTTTTCCAAGTTGCACTTCACAGTCTTGAGTTTCCAGGAAAGGGCTTCAGCCTCATGTTGAGTGGTTCCACAGTCTCCCAGACCCTGGTCTTTACAAGTATCTAACAGAGAGGCGACCTTGTATTCAATCTCTGTCAGCATAGCCTAGGAGAGAACATCACTGAATCAGGAGGGTAGAGTAGGGATTGAACTGGGGTCCATGTCCATACATTGCATGCTACCTACCTCTAAGCTACACTCCTACCCCATGGAGTGGGATTTATTTCTTTACCTGAGAATATGAAAGTTCCAGAAACAGAATAGAAGGACCTTGGAAAAACACAAACTTTGACATGATTCTATGCTGAAAATCAGGGGTGGAACTAAATCAACCCGGAGTGCAGATGTTACAGTAACCCTATAATCTCTTTAGAAAATATGGTAGCATATGCCCAGTGGTCCCTGCTTGTACTGGCTGGCTTTGTGTGTAACTTGACACAAGCTAGAGAGGAAGGAGTCTCAGTTGAGGAAATGCCTCTATGCACTCGCTACAGCTGTAAGGTGATTTCTCAACTAGTGATCAATGGGAGGAGGGCAGCCACTGGTGGGTGGTGCCACCCCTGGGTTGATGGTCCTGGGTGCTATAAGAAGGTAGGCTGAGCAGGCCATGAGAAGCAGACCAGTAAGCAGCACCCCTTCATGGCCTCTGCATTAACTCCTGCCTCAAGGTTCCAGGCTTGAGTTACTTCCTTCAGTGATAAGAGCAATGAGGAAGTGTGAGCTGAATAAACCTTTTACTCACCAACTTGCTTTTTGGTCATGGTGCTTTGATGCAGCCATAGCAACCCTACCTAAGACCTTGCTGGTTAACAACACAGGTTGCTTAGTCTATGTGGGTTTGGATTCCACTCTTACTACACACTAGCCATGTTTACTCAGGAACTCTAGGTGTGTGCCTCAAGCAGTCTTTAAAATAGAGATAGTGACAGAAGATTCATTGGGAGAAATCAATCAATTAACTGTATATTTTTGCCTTAATCATGCGTAATGTGTTTAATGACTTAAAAGTCCTGTAGAGTGTTTAAGCACAAGAGTAACTGGAAAGCCTGACTAGTTCCCCCACGGTCCTAATCTTTCTGTTGTAGCTCAAGTGTCAATCAAAGGAAAAAGAATTCCACACACTTACTGACAGTTCCTCCTTGCTCACTTCTTGCTTTTCTCAAGCAAATCCAAAAGATCAGAAGAACGTGGCAGTAATTTAGAACTTCAAATGCTTAGTGACTGATACCACCCACCAATCCACACGAGTCTCAAAATAAATCTGCTGCAGAAAGTACATGTCCCAGTAAGTCGGGCTTTTTGCATTCCTCCTCAACATAGTCCTGCACTCTCTGGACACTCAGGAGTTCATCAGTCACACCAACTGGCTGGGCACAGGGGCAGCAGCCTTACATACCCACATCCCAGCCAAGGTCAACGGCACAAAAATCAACTTGGGACTAAAGCCAAGTTCCATTAAAGAAACACTCTACCTCCAAACAGATTTTCCAATAATGAGTCTTGTAAAAACTTTATCCCAGAAAACTACTTACTGCATCCCTTGGGGTTCTTCAGAGCCTCAACAGTACATACGTCCACACTCCTAGCTTTTGGAGTGAGCTGTTCCCAAAGGCAGTCACAACTTTATGCTAGCTTGCTTACCCACGCAGTGGTTTTATACAGATATGTTATAAGTCTACAAACCGAAGCTTCCCATCTGTTTCAATAGCTGAAAACGGATATTCTGTGACTCGCTCAGCCTCCTGCTTGTTATTGCTTTAGGTAAGCTGTCTCCAGGCCTTCTGTTTGCTAATCAGAGCTGTCATAGTTAAAGATTTCTTTAAAATTTTATTACGTATGTATGTATGTATGTATGTATGTATGTATGTATGTATGTGTATGTTTTTGCCTGTATATGTAAGTATGTATGTATGTGTGTATGTTTTACCTGCATGTGTGTTTGTGTATCATGTGCATGCAGTACCCTCAAAGGCCAGCAGAGGGAATCAGATCCCCTGGGACTGCAGTTACAGATGGTTGTGAGCCACCATGTGGTTGCTAGGAATTGAAACCAGGTCCTCTAGAAGAGCAGCCAGTGCTCTTAACTGCTGAACCACATCTCCAGCCCCTTAGATTACTTTCTCAGGATCAATCTTTTTCGTGTGTGTGTGTGTGTGTGTGTGTGTGTGTGTGTGTGAGAGAGAGAGAGAGAGAGAGAGAGAGAGAGAGAGAGAGAGAGAGAGAGAGAGAGATCACTGGGTAGTCTTGGCTGGCCTGGAACTTACTTTGTAGACCAGGATAGCTTTGAACTCAGATATCATCTGCCTCTGCCCGGGATCAATGGCATGAGTTACCAGGGCCAGCAAATATTTTCTTTCTTCAAAAAGTTTTTCTATTTATTTTTAATTTCCTTATGTTCTTTTCTCTTTCTTTGTTTCTATCTTTCTTTCTTTCAAGTTTATTTCTCTGAGCCAGCACTTGGAAGGTGGATGCAGGCAGGTCTCTGTGACTTCTAGGCTCATCTGCTCTACAAATCAAGTTCCAGGTCAGTCTGGGCTATATGATGAGAATCTAGTTTTTTGTTTGTTTTGTTTTCAAAGGCATTATTAGGTCAAAGGAAAAAGAACATTTTATATTCTTCCAAGTGGCCTTCTAAAATGTTGATTCAATCAGACAAAACTATCAAACATGAATAATTTTTTTTCTAATTTTGTCAGGACGTTATAAATTTATGATTGTTAAAAAAAAAAAGAACAACAGAATTGCTGTTTTAATTCACATACTTTGTGTTTTGAGACAGTGTCTCATGTAGCCCAGGCTGGCCACAAATTCACTATGTAGCCAAGGACGACCATGAACTCCTGATCTTCCTGCCTCTGCTCCCAATTGCTGAAGTCATAGGTGCACGTCACACCCGGTCATGGTGCTCAGGACTGACCTCACACCAGGTCATGGTGCTCAGGACTGACCTCATACCCGGGTCATTGTGTTCAGAACTGACCTCACACCCGGGTCATGGTGCTCAGGACTGACCTCACACCCAGGTCATGGTGCTCAGGACTGACCTCACACCCAGGTCATGGTGCTCAGGACTGACCTCAGAACTTTCCGCATGCTGAGCAGGCCCTCTACCAACCCCAGTGTTCATTCATAAGTTTTAAAATTTAATTTTCTCTTCAAGCATTAACTTATCAAATATATTGTTTTCTTAACTGATCTACTTGTCCTCTGGCCACTTTCCACCATAACCTTAACATTTTTAACAGAGCATCGAGGGCCTTTTATGTTTCAATATGAAACCATAGATGCCAATATAAATATATTTTATTTATAAATATATTTTAAAATATAAATATAAATTATATATTTATATTTTTATATATAATATATTTAAATATATTTATATAAACCATATAAATATATGCCATATAAATGAGAGAAAGTCATATAAATGAGAGAAAAGTTATCTTGTTGATTGGTACTTTATTTTCCTACAGTGAGTTCAAAGCCCATCATTGCAAAACCCAAATTTTTATATAATCAGTTTAAATATAGTATTTAAGTATTTAAATAGAGTTCAAATGAAGCATATTTTCAGCCATTTATAGCCCCAAAACAAAACCCTTGATCTGTCTGCCACAGGTAAGACTAGTCAATAAAATGCTTTGTCTCCCTCCATCCAGACTCTCCATTGTGTTAGGCCATTATCTAGATGCCTAAGCCCCTAGGAATCCATGTCCCAACCCACTAGCTGTAGGAAGAACTTCCTAGTTCCTTAGACTTATATTCCTGCCAAGTCTGCCCACAGCAAGCTTGTTGGGTGCTACTGCCCCCTGGTGGGCACATCTTGTCTTTGCATAGTCCAGAACTCATCAAAATGGATGCAAAGCAGCAAGAGGATAGGGATGGTGGTGGTAGCCAAGCCATTGGCATGAGGGCTACCTGTTGGCAGCAAATCAGTATCAGATAGCCTTAGGAGCTGGACTTCAAACTTGAGCATACTTGAGGTACAACTTCGTATAGCCCTGGTCTGTTACTGGGTTTAACTTTCCCCTGGGAAGGCCAACCAGAATAGACAAACGATTAGAACTATCAAGCCTGCCCTAAACCCTGCCACCTCCCTTTGCAGGTAGTTCTGGGAGATGAAAGGGAGGTGGACCCACCTCCAGTGGAATTGGCTACCCCAACCACAGGACAGGATCCTTCAGGAAGAGCTTTTGGTGGCAGGGACAGTGCTTTGAGAGGCACTGAGACAGGAGGGTGTCTTCATCCCTGGTAGGAGGCCAAGGCTGGTCTGCTGGGCACAGCTTAGGGAAAGGCCACCTTAAGCAGCCAGCAGACCTCTGCTGTGGTGGCAGTAGTCACACCGCTGAGGTGTCGTCATCCCAGCCCCTCCCTGGAGAGGCGCAGAATTCCCCGCCTTTGGGCTGAGCCACCAAACTTTCCTCAGAGTGACTTCAGACGAGGAAGCTGACCTCCTCACCCTTCCCAAGCTCGGGACACCCCTGCTAACACTTTATCTGGTCTTCGCAAGCTTGAACGCTAGGCCGTTTAGTTTCATCCCGGTGGGTTCATTATTCACTCACAATAATCTTGTGATTATGGATCACAATAGCAAATATTGGGTGCGGTTTAGTGCCAGACTCTTGTGAGTTCATCTCATTCAATCCTGACAAGAATTTCTATGAGCTAACCTATGCTACTATAGGAGGAAAATCAGGTTGAGAAGGGAATTGGTCAACATTCACAGGTAATGTGATCCTGGGCTGATTTCCAATTCTGGACTCTGGGCTGTTATTCGTGCCTGTCCCCTCAGAGGGGCTGATCACACAAAGAATTTCAAAGACTCCCTGGGAAGAGCTGAGGGCCACAACCGCAGTGAGCTTTAGAGCCCGGGAGAAGCGCACTGCTGCTTTAAGAGCACATTGCCCCACCTTGGCAGGAGGCCGGTGACTAGGTAACCGCTCTCTCTGCCTGCCTGTCTTACCTGGCACCCAGCCAGCTCCTCTTCCACCACCTGCTGCATGCCTGTGTCTAAGGTGTCCGGCTCAAACGCCACGTTGGCTTGTTGCAGCCACAGTTCCAGCTTGGCCACCTGGGTCCTGCAGACACGGAGGACGTCTGCAGGCTGAGGCCTACTTCTCTCCACTGTGGCCTCAAAAGCTCCTTGTTCTCGAGGAAAGTCCAGGAGTGCAGCCTCAATGGGGGGTGTGGCACCCTAAAACGAAGCCAAAGATAATCCAGCAGTGAGAAGTCAGAAATCCAAGGTTTTCCCACCCGGGGCTTGGAAAGACCTGGGAACCTGCCTCTTCCTCTTCCCCTCCTCCTCGGTTAAAAGAAACAAAGTAAGGACAGAAGGAGGAAGAAAGAAAAGGAAAAATGCACCTCCACACTCATAGCAACAGTCACGTGACCCGGCGGCCCGGGTTTCCAAGCAGCCGATCTGCATGTACACAGGTACAGTATTCCCGGGCACAGAGGTGGAGAGTGGCGATCCCCGGGAGACAGGTGAGTGAGAGCATGTGAGGGTGTGTGTCCCAAACACTTCAGGGAACTGGCCAGTGCTTAAGGTGGCATGACACATGATGATTAAGCGAGGCATTACACGGCTGTGCACCCAACGGCCAAAACCAAACCAAACCAGAAAAATTGGCCTCTTCATGCCGGCGGGGCTAATAATATGCTGGGATCGCCGCACGATTGTAACATCTTTCCAAGTAGCAAGATTACATTTAGTTTCTCTTGATCCATCTAAATTCTCTATTAAAAACAGGTTGGGGCAAGTAATGAACTTCCTGGAGTAATACAAAATGTTTTCTCCCTTCCCCCAGAGGAAAATTTCCTAAACTGGCTTTTGCTTTTTCAGAAGTGGAGTTAAGAACTGACCGCTTTGGTGTGAAGTTTGAATTAAGTGTGGCATATTTTTCTATGTATTGAAACAACTGAATCTCTTACCAATACAAGAACAAACTTTCTCCCAGATAGAAGATGGAACTGAACTATTCTACACTTATGTACTTATTTGTTTCAACGTGGAGGTAGAGATCGGTTTTAACATGATAGACTTGCCTGATACTGTAGGACCTTCTCTTTCCCAGAATACACAGAGAGGACAATGACTCTTCCAGAGAAATCCCTTCAGAAATAGGGATTTGCATTCTGATCTGTAGAAATACTGGTCTCCATGTGTTTTGTGTTAATTAGAATTAAAATGACTCACAACATTTTCCACTTTAAGATTGTGTGCATCTATCTAACAAAGCACAGTTGAGAGAAAGGACAGACTTCTAACAGGAGCTGCTCACAAATATACATCCTACCTCAAAAACAGAACCTCAGAGGGGTTAGATTCCTCCTGACTACTCTACATGTCTTTGTTCTTTTCCAGTAAAATGCTATTCCTTAGGCTTGGGTAGCCTCGATGGTAGGATATTTGCCTGGCGTGTGAGAGGTCCCAAGTTTGATCCTAAGCCCCCAAACAAAACCAGCAAAACGTCTGCCCTCATCCACGCATATATATAGTTTTCTTCAAGGTTGACATTCTCTGCTCTCCCAGTATTTCCCCGAACCTCACACACCGCTCCTCCCACCCTCTCTCCACAGGTCTCAGTGGTCACTGTTAGGATAAACAGTCATGGGGATTACTGTCAGACATTAACTTCTAGCCTAACTAGATATATAAATAACTGATTAGCTATTTCCAAGTTTTGGGTATGACTATACCTTAGTGGCAAAGATGGTGTGGCCTTCTTTCTCTGCTATCTGATGTCATCAGTTATTAGATTAAGCAGTTAATCTGTAATAACTAATTTATCACCCATCTTAACTTATTCAACATTTTTATTTGACTGCCTCTGACCAGCCATGGACATACAATCTGAAGTGGCAGTGTTAAGCCGTCTGCTTTCTCTCTCCCATGAGGAACCGAGCAAGCTGGGTGACTAGTCTGCCCTGTATTTAAACCTGAAAAGAATCCAAAGGGGGTGGGGAGGATGGGGAGAAGGAAAAAACAATTACATGCAACCTTAGAAGAGCTCCGAGGGCCTTGGATGCTCAGGATTCTCCTGGAGCACTGCTCCCCACACTACCTCTCCTGGAGCTCTGCTCCCCACACTACCTCTCCTGGAGCTCTGCTCCCCACACTACCTCTCCTGGAGCTCTGCTCCCCACACTACCTCTCCTGGAGCTCTGCTCCCCACACTACCTCTCCTGGAGCACTGCTCCCCACACTACCTCTCCTGGAGCACTGCTCCCCACACTACCTCTCCTGGAGCACTGCTCCCCACACTACCTCTCCTGGAGCACTGCTCCCCACACTACCTCTCCTGGAGCACTGCTCCCCACACTACCTCTCCTGGAGCACTGCTCCCCACACTACCTCTCCTGGAGCACTGCTCCCCACACTACCTCTCCTGGAGCACTGCTCCCCACACTACCTCTCCTGGAGCACTGCTCCCCACACTACCTCTCCTGGAGCTCTGCTCCCCACACTACCTCTCCTGGAGCACTGCTCCCCACACTACCTCTCCTGGAGCACTGCTCCCCACACTACCTCTCCTGGAGCACTGCTCCCCACACTACCTCTCCTGGAGCACTGCTCCCCACACTACCTTTTTTTTTTGGCACCCCAGGGACGGTAGTCAGTTCTAGTGTTCACGTCCACCAAAGTGCTTCTGAGAAGTGTAGGCCAGGACATAGGCTATTAGCCCGAGGGCCCTGGCTCTAGGATCTTCAGATCAGGAGTCCCCAGCAACTTCCTAAACAACAACCCTGCTTCATAGGCTTGCCCAAGTCCTGAAGGCAGAAATCATTTCAGTTCATGTTTTACAAACTGCATATTGGGAGGGGGGTTTAAAAAATGTTGCCACAAGTGTTTGCTACTACATAAGAATCTGCCTGGTCTCTGATAATGAAACTTAAGATTCTATCTTTTATTGATATTACTTATTTTTAATGACTGTGTTCCACACTTGGCACAAACCTCTCTAGTCCTCATGTACAGATGAGGAAACTCGGGCTTAGCTTCGAGAGTCTATTCAGACCCCTGAAGCCAACGCCGCTAAGTGGAACCATAACTCAGTCCCTTACTGTACTGTGGTTTGCCGTGTATAAGTCCATATTTTCCCAGTCTCACAGACTCTCTGGCATCCGAGTTAGACGTCTGCTTTAGCATGTCACTGACCTAAAACAAAACCCTGGCTTCTTGAACTACATTTGTTATGACCCTCAACGGAGTCCCAGAAATCAATGTCCACATTATGAAAAACCCTCCAACAGCAAAAGGTTTCTAAACATAAAGCTACCAAAAGAATCAAACATGAGGCGAGGCTGGGGGATGGCTCACAAGCACGCGGACCTGGGTGGGACCCCCCCCCACCCCACATAGAAAGCTGCATGCAGCCGTGTGAATCTGTAATCCCAGCACACTAGGGAGAGATGGCAGGCAGGCCAGGAGGACTGTCAGGAAGCCAGGCTGCAGTAGGCAGCAGAACAGCAGATGCAAGAGACTAGCTTCAACCACGCAGAAGCTGGGCAACTCCTGACAGAGAGTGTCTGTGTACTTCAGTCCCTTGGCCTTAAGCAAACAAACAAACAAGGAGGAAGGCAGGAGCCAGCTTTCAGAAACTGTCCTTCTGTTTCCACACATGCACCTAGGAACGTATATTGCCCATGCATTGCGTTACACGGTTCGAATGCCTTGGATCTGAACACACAACATGTACTTTCTAATGTGCATGTCTGCACCATATGGAACATCAACAAATTCCCTTAAAGCACCCAGATTCAACAGCACAGAATGGTATAAAGTCCTTATTTTTACTGTACAACGTTTTCTGATCTTAAAAAAAAAAAGTAATGGTTTGTGAACTAGAACTCCAGCAAAGAAGCTGTGTCTACAGAGACCCATTGGCTGATGACAGAGAGTGGCTCGCTGCAGATCCAGGTCTAATGAACTCATCTCAGGCTAGCTTTAGAGGCCTGAGTAGCAATCAAATCCCTAAAAGTGTCACCAGACAGCATCTGAGGCCTATAGAAAAGCCTCCCCATTGCTGGGACCACCTCTCTGATGTTCTCACCAATGTATTTAAGTTTGTTTTGACTTACGACTCTCTGTAATATGGGAAACAAAGATTTCTAATATTTTCCTACCATTAGTCCTCAGCATATTTCAAAGTTGTGCATCTGTGAACTGTATTAGAACCCATGGAGCTGGGACACGCTGCTGAACAATGAGTGATTCATCAAAGAAATCAAGAACTAAACAAAAATTTCGGAGAATCAAATGGAAATAAAACATAACGTTCATTAAAAAGAATGCCTATGAGATAATAATGAAAGCAGTCCTGAGAAGAAGTACAGTGCTTAACAGCACACATATAGATAAAACACATGACTTAGCGTCACAGATTTCTGTTTTAAATATTTATTTTCATGCAACGTAGGCCAGAACTGACTCAGAATTTTACTAAGAGTACTGTAATTCTCATCTTGCCAAGGCTCTTAACTTCTAAAGTTAGTCATTGAAGCTGTCACAGGACCGATGGCATGGGCTGTACAGGACCGATGGCATGGGCTGTACAGGACCGATGGCATGGGCTGTACAGGACCGATGGCATGGGCTGTACAGGACCGATGGCATGGGCTGCCACGTCTGTGGAGCCCTCAGCTATCCTTCACTAGGTCTGTGGTCTGCCAGTGAGCAGGAAATGGCTCCAGGCAAGCAAAAGAAGAGCTTTGGAGCCACCAAAGGGCTGTCCCTATAGTAGACAAAGGTGACATGTTACTGCTTTTATCTTTCAAAAGCCCACCCAAGATCTGGGCATGATAGTGTAAGCCTGCAACCAAACATTGGGGTAATTGAGTCAGGAGCACTACATATCCAAGGTCAGTCTGAAATATGGCAGGAGTATTTCAAACAAATAAACAAAAACCAGAAAACAACCAACCAACCAAACAAACAAACAAGAAACCAACCAACCAAGAAACCAACCAAGAAACCAACCAAGAAACCAACCAAGAAACCAACCAACCAACCAACCAACCAACCAAGAAACCAACTAGCCAAGCAACCATCCAACCAACCAACCAAACAAACAAGAAACCAACCAACCAACCAACCAAACAAACAAGAAACCAACCAACCAACCAACCAACCAACCAACCAACCAACCAACCAACCAACCAACCAAGAAACCAACTAGCCAAGCAACCATCCAACCAACCAACCAAACAAACAAGAAACCAACCAACCAACCAACCAACCAACCAACCAACCAACCAACCAACCAACCAAAGAGCCCACAGAAGCTCTGCCAAGAAGAAAGCAGAAGCATCTAAATCACAGACGTTGTGCAGCCATCCGTTAAACACTCGAGATTTTAAGTCAGGAGGCATTTATGCACCAGACTTCAAACTTAACCCTGACACCTGGAAACTATCAGGCTCTAGAGACATAATGGCTTTAAGCCTCAACAACTCCATCTGTCAAGGACTAGCTACCTAACATGGCTATTATGAAGGTTAAGAAAGATAATATTAAAACCTGGGTGTGTGACCCACTGAAAGTATCACCTCAATTTATGGTACTTTCCCCTTTTCTCTTACTTCTCTCAATACCATGTTTAGGGTAAAAGATAGTATAGAACAAACACACCAGGAATACACAATACAGAATTTCTATTAGAGCCAAAACACAGCCAAAGCTGTGGACACATACACACACACACACACACACACACACACACACACACACACACACACACACACACACGTATATATGGCGTACATATGCCACAGTAAGTGCATGGAAGTCAGATAACAATTCTGCAGACAGTTCTTTCCTGCTTTTACATACGTTTGGGGGATTGAACTTATGTTGCCAGGCTGTACTGCAACTGCCTTTACACACACACTGTTTTGTTGGCCCTACATCCCAATTTTTAACCGAGTCTTAAAAAGAACAGACCGGGGTCAGAGAGTCGCTCAGTGCTTACACAAGCTTTCGCTGCTTTGGTACAGAACCCAGCCTCCGTTCCCAGCACCCTCATGCTAGCTAACCGTCAATCACTTGTAACTCCATTTTAGTGGACCTGATGCTCTCTTCTGATCTCTGAGGGCAATGCATGCAAGTGGTGCATAAACATGCACCCAGGCAAAACAGCCATATGTAAAATAAACAAAAATAAAACTAAAACAAACATGCAAAAAACCCCAGACCAATTCTGGCTTGCAGAATCAAACAAAAACCATAGAACAAGCAGGTCAATGACTTCCTGGACCTGTGCTTAGTACCGCCAGAGAGTCTACAGCTCCGACATCTGTCACCTCTGTCACCTTGCTGGGCAACACTGTATGAGGTGGATAAAGACGGAAAGGGGCAGAGGAGTGACAATGTGACAGCTACTATTCATTCTTGTAAGAACAGGAAAAAAAGAGATCAAGAAAAAGGCATAAAAAACGTGACCCCATACGGAAAGTGACTTCAAAAGTACCCTGGGTCTCTTTTAGGGGCTTTTTAGTGAGCCCCCTGGAGCTTCAGGGTCAAAGAGCAGGCCTAACCCAGAAGCAGGGTCAGGCAGCAAGCCTCCGGGAGAAGGGTGTGGGTTTCAAACTAGGAAGTTGGAAAGGAAAGCTCTGGGGCGACTCCTTACTCTCTTGTTTAGTTCCCATGGTTTACTCTCTGAATCTGATCCTCTTTTGTAAACATAAGGTAGGTGTTAACTTGCCTCGTGATCTTATGATTAAGCAACAAGGAACATAGAGGTGCTTTTTCCGAACAGGCCCTTGATCAATATGTGCTTGTCACCATTTCATTGCCCGGCGTGTTATACACACAGATTAAACACTTAACATAACACGACGACTATTTCCGGCTGACAATCGCCCAACAAGTGGGAAAAATCAACAGCGGGTAGTCAAGCTTGCAGTGGGACAGGAGCTGACAGCACGCAGGGACGATGCTGGCCTATACAGGGAGCTTCTCGCTCAACACAGGTCACAGGTCACAGGTCACAGGTCGCTTCTCGCTCGCTCGCAGAGGTCAGACGGCCGCCTCGGGCAACCCTGGGTGCCACTCTGGGAATCTGAGCGGCCGGCTTGTCATGACAGGTGGGGACTCACCTCTACTGTTTGGCTGAGCCTCGGGGGCAGTTCTGGGCCTGGCTCAGTGCTTCCTGCATCTGGAGCAATGATGTGCATCGTGGGACTGTCACAGGTGCTAATCCTCCCAACAGAGTCCTGTGGAGAAAAGGATTGGCTCTGGGCAAGCGCTACCTTACTGCCAGGAGGGGCTGCTATTTACAGAGACCCTGCTCCCAGGGGAAGTCAGGTGTGTCATTTTTAAAGGTTTTTTTTTTAACCATATCATTTGTATATGCATGTATATACAATGATATATATATATATATATATTGAGTTTATATCAGTCTGTGTGAGTTTATGTCAGTCACACATGTATAGGATCCTGCCAAACAAAAAAGCAAGGACAGACTAGGCAAGGAAAGGCAACACTTCATGAATAGCCACATAGTATTTACTTAAAAATTACTGATTTTTTAAAAAGTGTCCTCATGGGCTGGAGAGATGGCTCAGTGTTAAGAGTGCCGACTGCTCTTCTGAAGGTCGTGAGTTCAAATCCCAGCAACCACATAATGGCTCACAACCATCCATAATGAGATCTGATGTCCTTTCGGGGGTGTCTGAAGACAGCTGTACTTACATATAATAAATAAATCTTTAAAAAAAAGTGTCCTCACTATACCCATGATGGATACATGAGGTAGCGCATATGTGAATGAACTTGATTTGCCCATTTTACGATAGACCTGTGTTTCAAAGCATCGTGCTGTACATCCTAAATATGTACAATGTTATCAAAAATAAAAATTGGTGGAAGCATTTCCTAATCTAATCACTCTTTGTAACGACTCCTCAGATTTGCTATCTCTTATTTTTAGTCTTCATATGGGCCACTCTGAAGGCTTGGGGGTGCTGAGGACAAGGTGAACAGAGAGGAGCATGGGAAGAAAACCCAGACATTAAGGAGCTCCAACAACCCCCCCCTTGACTCCCCAGTTACCTGCACAATGGTGGCTGAGGAGGAGGACGCCCCATCCCCTTCCAGATCCCTGCTGTGCTTCCCCAGAAGAGACCAGGATGCAGACGGTGGCTCTGTTCTCCTGTGTCCATCCTAAGACAGGCTCAATTGGTTAGCAAAGAGAAATATCTCCTTTTCATAACCGGAGGCCTACTCAGCTCCGCCAAACAAGACTCAGCCTCCTGGGCGATTTTGCCTCAGGTCTTACTCTCCCTCTATCCCACGTCCCTTGTATTTCTCACACTAAATCCTGCCTCCAAATGTGAATGCTTTTCTTTAGCCTAAAAAAAAGAACTTAATTTTCTTTACTAAAGAGTAATAAGTTCATGTCCCACACAGGGGATTTAGAAAAGTAGTTTCAGAATTTAACCTGTTTTGGTAAGATATTTCAAAAATAAGTCTGTTAAGTGTAAGAAAAAAAATTGCTCAAACCCACTAATTGGGGGAAAACAGGTTAAACCAAGGCTTTGGCTCAGTGATTGAGTTCTTGTCTAGCACGTGAGAGGTTAATCTGGGGCCAAATCCTCAGTACTGCAAAATAAATGAATACGTATGAGTGAAAAAGAAGTCTAATAGACATCATCACTCTCTTAATGGCTTTTAGTCAAACAGCTGGAAAATGTCTCGTTCTGGAAAGGATGTGGAGAGAACAGACTCATGGGTACTGTTCAGGATTATAAATCGAAAACAGCACAGAGGCATCTCAAAATATATAACACCACATGCTTCTGCAATTCCACCACAGGCCACATGCCCAAAGGAGATGAGGTTAGGATGTAGAAGAGATGTCTGTACGCCTGTGTTCACTGCATTGTTATTCACAACAGCAAGTCATGGAGTCTACCTCAGGGGCACTCACTCGATGAACGGATAAAGAAAATGTATATCAGTCAAGTGTGGTGACACACATGCCCTCAATCCCAATCTTGCGAGGCAGAGACAGGTGGGTCTCTGTGAGGTGGAGGCCAGCCTTATCTACAGAGTGAGTTCCAGGACAGCCAGGGCTACATAGTGAAACCCTGTCTAAACAGCAAAGCAACCCAAAATGTGGTGGATATACCATTTCACCATTAAAACAAACAAACAAAAAAAACCCCAACAACAAACCAAAACAAACCCTGGGGATTCTGTCATCTGTAGTGACACAGATGAACCAGAGAACATTAGCTTAAGTGAAATAACTGAGCCAGGCACAGGACTGCAATCATGACATGACATCACTTAGACATCAAGCATAATAAAGTTGAACTTGTCAAGACACAGCATAAAACAGGGTAGATAGAGGGGGATTAGAGAGACATTGATCAAGGATGCAAATTTTCAGTTAGGCAGGAGGATAATGACCAAGAGATGCATTAGGTGTCATACACACTTGAAAATTGCTTAGACAGAGGCTAAAAGTTCTTATCACACAAAAATAAGAGTCTGTACAGAAAGACTTGTTCATTAGCAGCATTAGGCACTCTAATGTGTGCATGGTATAATACTATGCTATAGTTTATAAAGTTCTGTGATTTTTACTTGACAGAAACACCCCTGCAACTTCATGAATACGTATTTTTGTTGCTGTTAAAGACAAACAAATTCTCTAAATGGATCAGCTCAGAAGCATGTAAATGCCTGAATGGAAATATATGTGTGTGTGCGTGTGCGTGTGCGTGTGTGTGTGTTGTCTTCTTCGCTTGGGCTCTGGGACCTCAGACTGTGAACTGAGGCTGTCTGGAGGTCAGAGCACAAAGCAAATTGTCACTCTCACCCTCCAACTCCATGCTCTAGTGACACTCAATAGGACAAAGCATCTACTCTGTGTGACAATGGAGCCATGGAATAATCTATGAAATGAGCACAAAATTGTCTTGTGGTTACATCTAAGTCATTATAAGTCACACGCTGCTGCTAACTTCGTCTTTGAGTATAAGCCTTACGATGCCTTAGTGTTACAAGTGAGTTACACTTAGTGTAACTTAGTGTTACAGTTATGAGATGGAAACTGGTACCAAGAAAGTCAAAGTGCTTTCAACCAGTTACAACAGAGCAATAAGAATCAGAATCCCAGCACTCGGGAGGCAGAGGCAGGCAGATTTCTGAGTTCGAGGCCAGCCTGGTCTACAGAGTGAGTTCCAGGACAGCCAGGGCTACACAGAGAAACCCTGTCTCAAAAACAACAACAACAAGACAAAAACAAAAAAATCAGCTACATTGGTAGCAAACATAACTCATGCCCTTGAAAATACTACTCTAAAACAAAACATGTCTCAAATATGCAAAACAATTATCTGCTAAAACCCATACCAAGCCCAATACTCTCAAAGCCCCAGAGGAAGAATTTGGAAGTCTGCGTCTGACAGAGGACTCCTTTACACCAACAAGCGCCTCTCATCCTGGGCAAGGTGGGTTTAGATGAACTTAACAATATTAAAAACTGAGTAAGTACTCCAGTCTCGATTTAAAAAAAGAAGTTAAAAATTAACATTAACTTTAAAAGCCTTAGGTTTTCATGTGATTTCTCTGGCATTCATTTAGAGATCTGGTCCTAGCCAGTTCAAACAGGAAAACTGTTTTCCTGGGAGCTGGAAAGATGGCCCAGCAGCTCAGGGTTATTACGTATTGCTCTTGCAGGGACTGAGTTTGATTCCCAGCACCCATTCTGAGATCTGTAACTGCATTTCAAGAGGATAAAACACACTGAAGGTACCTAGTCTCATGTCCTGTGCATGCCTGCCCCCATCCCTACACACAGACAATTCGAAAATAATAAAATAAATATATTTTTTAAGAAGGAGGAAAAGCTTTTCCTTACTTGGCTGTTGAGGGAGCTTTCTTCTGCCTCCTCCTTGACCACTGGCAGGAAAGACATGGAGTTTGTTCTGCTCAGCTGAAAGGCGCAGCACAGGAACACTTGCAGTCAGGATGTGGATCGCATCGCATCGCAGCCTGGCCTGGTTGCATTCTTATGTAGCTAAATCTTTACGCATGTCCACCCACGCCCAAAGTCTCTGGGCCTCAGCCTTTCAGTCCCTTCAGCCAAGTCTTGTCTGTGGAGTCTCATTGCATGATCCTCACGGCCCCACCCCCTTCCCTGTGGAGCCTCCACATCTGTGTGATCCTCACGGCCCCACCCCCAACAGCTGGAGTGCAGTTCTCTGCTGTGGACTGAGAGGTCTCAGGAGCAGGACCACTTTGAGTCTGTAATAGAGTGAGTATTCTATACTTCAAAGGTGGTTCCCTCCCACCTGCTCCTGGAATTTCATAAGTGTGTCTTGAGGTAACTCAGGCATAAGAATTCTGGGTTGGGTCCAGGGCAGACACACCCTGAGAATTTGTGCTCAGTAGTAAACAACCTCAAGTGGAGTATTTCCATTAAAAAAAAATTCCTTTGCTATGGAAAGAGATACCTCACTGGCTGTTTGCGCTCCTGAGGAATGTGGGGCCGGAATTAAGCACAAGCCACACCTACCTTCCTTTCTGAAGCATCCCTCTCGGCCACCATACACTCTGAGGTGCCTGCAGAGGGCATATCTCCTCCTACTTCTTGCTGTTCTTGCTTCAGGTGCTCATGAAGGTTCAGTACAGCCGTCTTCAAGTCCACTAACAGATCCTCCTTTTTCTGGTTTAGATTCAGAATCTGCTTTTCCAACCCTTCGATCTCTCCCTGTTCAGAAAGAGTTGTGGGCATCATTTGGGAGAAATCGGAGTGGCTTTTAGATGTTCCCGGGAGCCAGCCTCCCTCAGTACAAGAGATGCTTACTGTCCTGGTCCAAGGTTACTGGACCCAGTGGCTACTTCACAGACCTTGTAAAGCAGAGGATCTGGGGGTTGAACAAAGCACGGGGACTTGTAACGAGGTCCACAGGTGACTGATGTGCAGCCAGGGCGGGGCGCCAGTGCCATAGTAGCCAACCACAGGACTCACTGAACCAGATCCCCAGGGCGGAGAACCGCCAGGCTGTACTTTGATGAACACATACGCCCCACTTTGCGCACAGAATATTACAAGTGCATGTTCCCATGTTTCCCCAGAAGATTATTAAGATTACTATTAACATATACAAGTAGGGTTTCCTAGATATGGAAAAGCCCACTGTCTGCCCATTAGGATGATGGAATTATAGAATCTTAGGTTTCGTAGGAATTGTGCATGACAATTACTCTGACTCTCCAGTACCCCTAGCCTGAGCTCCTCTTTAGAAAGCCAGCATTCATTCAAAGTCTCTCCCTGGCTGGGTGTAGCTCCAGCAGAAGAGTGCTTGCTTGCTTAGCATGCATGTGACTCCTAATTTCGTCTCAAGTACACACACACTCATACAGGCATGCTTCTAATGTATTCCTTAAAATCCCTCTCCAGTCAGTATTCTTAAATTCATTAAATTGTGTATGTATATATGTGAATGGATGCATGTACACATGAGTGCCATAGATCATCCTCAGAGCTATCCATCCCTAAAAACAAACACTCAGGTCTTACTCGCCCTGACTGGCTTGGGATGTACTATGTAGATCAGGCTAGTCTCAGACTCAGAGATCTGGTTGCCTCTTCCTTCCGAGTGCTGGGATTAAAGACATGTGCTACCACACCTGCCCATCTATCTTATTTTTTGAAACAGGGTCTTACTTCCTAGAACCCAACAAGTGAGTTATGCTGATTGACCACCAAGTCCAGTGCCCGCCTCTGTCACCCCATGGCTGAGATTATAAGCACATGCCACAACACTGGTCCTTTTTTTGTTTTGCTTTCATATGGGTTCTGGGAATTGAGGTGAGGTTCAACAAGCATAGTCACCAACTGAGCTGCCTCCCTAGTCCCCAAGTCATTGGATTTTTACACCCAAGGAAGTAACATGTTGCTATGAACAAGAGAGAGTGCTGAAGTTTGGAGTAAGAAGGCAAATCTGTCAAGTTGCAGCTAGTGTGGTGGGGTCAACCTCCGGCTTCCCTGTGACTCCTGGGTTCTGGCACTCATCGTTAAACTAATACCCCTATTCTATCTGCACGGAAAACTCTCTACTAGCAGTTAACTCTGAGTTGAATATGTTTCATGTTCCACTTTCAATAAATACTAAACTTCAATAGGAGATTCCCCCCAACAGAAGCAGTACCACATCCATTAGGATAAACTCAGTAAAACAGCAACCAGTGACATGTAGGCTGGTAGACCCTGAGCTGCCATCTGCACTGTGGTACCCATAGCACTCTGGGAGTCTTTAGTGGGGTCCAGAGCTGAGGGACACTGTCCCCGAGGTTAATATCATTGTCATAATGCTACCAAAATATTATTGGCTGTTTTTACTGTGTTGGTACTTAGACTGAGGGCACAAACGGATTGGTGGTAAACCCACGGGCATCTTTTAAGAATCAAGGTAGGTGACACCAGTTATTTATGGTAGGGAAAGCTTGCCAATCCCATTTAAGAATGTCCTTGATGAAAACATACAGGCTGGGGATCAGTGGTAGAGTGTTTACCTAGCAAGCCCCGTGTTCAGTCCCCACATTGCATGCCCCAAACACATCTTGACTACTCTGGTGACAAAATGGAAGATGGACTGTAAAGCATTGCTATATCCCAAGTACAATGACTAAGACGTACCTCCAGGAGTGTGCACGCAGCGAGCTCCACTGCCCCTCCTTTTTCTTACAGAACATTAGTTTTACACAAAAATAAAATCAACAATAAGCTATACTTATACACTTGAATGCGATTCTTCAAGATTTTTCTCAAGAAATGGTGTTGTATAAGGACTATGGATACACATGAAGTTTAGGAAGTATTGCATGACTCAGACAGTATTCTTTAAAGGACCCAGTATGACATGATAAGGTCGAGACATGATGTGTTAGGAGATACAGCATAGTCCCGGTTCATGGAGGGACCAAAACTAAGATTGTGAAGACTCCATCGATAAGGCTTTAGATTCCACTCACAGTTAGCCCTAACTTGCCATTGTTGAGTTTTAGTCTAGTGTTGTTTTTTGTTGTCGTTGCTGCTGTTTAAATGCCCATGAAACTATGTGGCATGTGCCTTTAATCCCAGCACTCAGGAAGGCAGATACAGAGGAAAGTAGAACTTGGTGAGTTTGAGGCCAGCCTGGTCTACACAGTGTGATCGTGTCTGCCATCATCCCTTCTAAAAGGCTGAGCAGCAATTAAGTATGAAGAGTTTCATTTCCAAGTGGGTGGTTACAATGCCAGTCTCAGCTTTGCTCCAGACAGTTTTATGCTCCTGGGTAAATCACCATGGTTGGAAGTCTCACTTTTCCACTTCACAGATAACAAGTCCGTGCTAAGGAAGAAGTTTACTTTTTCTTGGGTCAGTTCTATTTGTCCCTTCTTTCCTGACACACACCCATTGCCAGCCAGGTGTTCTGTCTTGGTGGTCCATCAGGGCTCATAAGGGCCATCGAGGAAACAATAGTGTGTGCGAGCGCAAGTGTGTGTGTGTGTGTGTGTGTGTGTGTGGTGTGATAATCCCCAAAGACTTGTCCTATGTGTAATTTCCTTTATTTGTACTTACACAACATAAGCTCTTTGAAGTCCTGAGTTTTTAAGTATTTGAAGAAACTTAAAAACTGACCGGCTCACACTGGGTCTGCGTTATAAATTCAACAGTAATGGGCTATGTCTCCTGAATCTCTCATACTTTACCTTTCATATTAAGCAAGCTACTCTCAGTCTCCCAGCTAGGAAATGTCTAGGAGTTTTGAGTACCACATCAATTGCCTGCCTGTGCCCATCAGGTGTCAGGAAAAATATGCAGCTCTCATGGCCTTGGCCTCTCTCACACCATTTCAATATAGACGTACCAATATAAAAACGAAGCCTGAAAAGGTTCTACTCAGAGAGATTTATGGCACTAAAAATACAGTCCTTCATTATATCAATGTTTAGAGTTTTACAACCACTGAAGTCCAGCCTACCCACTCTGCCCAGCCTCCACATCGGCTTCTTGGGCACAGAGGAAATGCAAACCAAGACATGATGTGCTTATAGTGTGGGTACCCAAGAAGCCCCATAGGAGGACTCAGAAGCGAAGGCCTACCCAGGTTCTGTAACTAGGTCTCAAGTCCACGGGTTGCAATGGCAAATTAATGACACCATCCAACCACAGTGTCACAAAATAAGAACATTGCTGCAGTTGGGGAAAAAAGGATGCCAGGCACAACACTGTCATACTACAAAAGATTCTAGACACCAAGGGTAAAGTATGAGCCCACGGGATGGACGGATAGGTGAGTGGATGAGACGTACCTGTAATGACGGCAGGTCGGCCACTTGGTCCTGTGACACATGCTCAGGGGAGAACTCGGCTGAGTAGTTAGTTAAAGTCTGCTTGAGACTGTCTATTTCTTCATCACATTCAGCGGTCTGCTTTATGACAACCTATAAAATGACACGCAGCCCCCAAAGAGTCACTGTCACCACCTAAGTAACACACAGACTGTTTCCATTATCCAGCCCACCCCAAGCTCCTCCAAAGTGCAACTGTGCGCCCACACCGATTTCAATAGGAAACAGATGCTTTTTTAAAATGAAAAATTATATTATTATTTTGTATTTATTTGAGCATATACGGGAGTAGGAGCTGTACTGTCAGAGACCAAAGGACAACTTGCAGGTGACGGTTCTCTTCTTCCACCACATGTATTCTTGGATCAAACTCAGGTTGCTAGGCAGAGCAGGCAACTGCCTTTCCCTACTGAGTCACCTCATAGGTCCCCAGAATATCCCTGTAGTCTATATTTGTTTTCTAAATAAACAAAATTTCCCAATACAGTTATATTCTATATTCCAAATATTACCTGCATTTATATGGAGAATCTAGATGGCAAAGTCAGCCACACTGGAGCCTAATCTTTCCACCTCCTGAGACCCCAGGGCAGCTCAGCAGGGCTTGGGGCCCAAATCGAATTAAATGCTTCATTTTTCTGATGTGTTTCTTCCTTTTTTAAAAACGTTTCATTTATTTATGTACAGATATTTTTAATGTATGAGTGCTCTGTCTGCACATATGCCTGCAGGCCAGAAGAGGGCGTCAGATCCCATTGCAGATGGCTGTGAGCCACCACATGGCCGCTGGGAATTGAACGCAGGACCTTTGGAAGAGCAGTCAGTGCTCTTAACCACTGAGCCATCTCTTCAGCCCCACTCTTACATATTCCTAATCTAGGGGCCCTATTCAGAGAAACATTTTATAGCATGGTAATATAAAGTTCTAAAGTCTTATAAAATTACTGGTGTGTCATGTACACCATTTAAGGAAGTTTCAAAATTTCACATGTGTGTGCACACTCACAGACACATGTGCTCCTTCTGCCTTTCTGTGGGTTCTAGGGATCAAACTCAGGTCACCAGGCTTGCAAGGCAAGTTCCTTTATCTGTTGAGCCATCTTGCCAACCCATGTATTTACCATGCTAATATGATAAGTGTGTGGCACTTTTCACATACAGAGGTGCCATGCCTGGTCCTGAACGCACAGTGCACATTATTTGATATTATGGTGAATTTTTCCAATACTGACATCCCCCCTGCTGCCCTTTAGAGTTGGTGAAATGCATTTCATGAGTAATGGCCAGAAGCTTCCAGAGCGCTGAGTTTGAAGAATGAGACAATGCTAACCAGAACATGCCACAGACTGTAATGTTCAGGGAAGAAAGCTCAGATTTCCTTGTAAACTAAATGAAGCAATCAAAGTTTGATGAAATATTAGAAACAGAAACAGACTTCAAAAGCAAGTCTTAGTATTTCTCTGGTGTGCATCATACTGAAGCAAAATGTCTTTTGAAATGACACAGGTTCTGTCCTACACATAATCCTTCTTGGTATTTAAATAAAATATTTAACCAATAGTTCTAGCTGCTAGAAATGAGAAACTATGTTCACTGCTTATACCTGTTCCCCAGCTTGCAGAAATGAATGACATCCCATTATGCCCCAGAGAAGTCATTTGTCTTATTTTCCACAATAGGGAGACTTGTCCCACTCAAGCAGGAACTAAAGGAAATGTCCCATATTTCAATATTTTTTCATTACCAATGGCTTACTTACTTTGAAACGTATGAGGGGTGCATGTGATTCTAACCCACACAGTGAGATGGAAAATGTTCACAGCACAGTTTGATGCTTAACTTGACAATATATATATATATATATATATATATATATATATATATATATATATATATATATATGAATGATACCCTCCACCATCACCCTTTTCTTCTTGAAGAGGCCACTTTAAAGCACAGTTAGGGTTATTTTCCTTTGCTGACCAGAGGCCCAGTAAGACAGAAGAGATTAAAAATGATCCATCAAATTTGATACTTTTTACTTCACTTACAAACTATTTTTTAAAAAGGTACAGTGACTGCTAGGTCACTTTCCCCTTTGTTGGTATTAGGAGAGAAATGACATCAGTTGATTAGCAGCCAGGTCAGAGGCCAGAGGGTTGTTAAGCTTCAAATCAGGGAGAATAGCGTCCCCCAACTTTAGAGGAACAGGATGTCCACTTCAATGCAAAGGGAGTTTTAGAAGTAAGAAGATACAGCCCTTTCTGAAGCAAGAGACAAAGTCCAGTATGCTTGTGGGTTCAAGGGTCTTTCAACAATTTCTGTTCTATGGGAGTGGCAGTTGGCCTAGGAATATAAACTCTGATGATTCTGGCTTGAGACTGGTGGAGTAATAAAATTTACAGAAGGGTGGGGAACCCTCCTGAGAGGGATGGGAAAACGTCAGAACAAAATGGCCATCAGGATGGAAAAACACCAGAAGATTCTAGAACTAAAATTCCTGCCTCATTGCACAGGAACTAACCCTGACACAAGGTACCTCTTTGGACCTCCATTGAATCTTTGGACACGGGTCTCCCTGAGATGGTAAACGGTTCCGGGCTACCTCTGCCTGATGTTGGGGAATACACTAAGCATTTAACCCACAGGGAGAGGAAGTGATTGAGGTGGACAAGGAGACTGCTATGTGCTGCTTACTCTCCAGAGGCTGAAGGGCCTTGATCAGCTTTGAATTCTGGCCCTTGTTTCACACACACAGGTCCTTAACAGCAGAACTAACAAACACAATGGACCACAGAATGCTAACGCTCTCAACCGGAGCAAAGGTAAGAAACATGGAGTGTGTGTGTGGGGGCGGGGGGAGGAGCGTATTTACTCATTGAAACTAAATGCCACCTCTTGAGCAACAACTGCTTTCAATTCAACTTGAAAACTACAAAGGGTGGTTTTTGTTTTTGTCAACTTGACACAAACAAGGGTCATCTGGGAGGAGGGAACCTCCATCAGATTGACCCATAGGTAAGTCTGTAGGGCCTTTTCTTGGTTGTCACTTGTGGGAGGGCCCAGCCTATAGGGGGCAGTGCCACCCCTGGGGAGGTGGCAGTATAAGAAACCTGGCTGAGCAAGCCAGTAGTGTCTCCTCCCTGGCTTCTGCTTCAGCTCTTGCCTCCAGACTTCTCTCAGTGGACTGTGACCCAGGACACCAAAGCTAAATAAATTGTTTCCTCCCCAAGCCTTTACCACAGCAATAGAAGCTAATCGACAAGAAGAATGCAGCCAAGTTTTCCTGAACATTTTCGTGCACCAAGTTGACTCTTGTCATAAACCTCTCACCTTCAGTAACTCGTTTTGTTCCTGAGTCACATTTTCCAAGAGTTTCACCTCTTGTAAAAGCTGGCTTGTCCTCTGAAACACAGGCAGGGGCTTGGTTCCTGTCTGGGGTAGCCTCAGTTCCACTTGGTAAGTCATTATCTCAGCAATGGTCTTTTTCATGGGATGGATGTTTTCAAGTATGACCTTAACAGCAGCGAGAAGCCCAGCACAGAAATGAAAACAGAAACAAAAACAAATAAACAAATAAATAAATATCCCCCTCCATGAAAGCCAATGCAAGTTGGCTTAGTGTAAATTAAAATATTTATATTTTAATATCAATCTTTAATATGCAATTGCACTTACAAATACTTTATTTTTAATTGTGAGTATATGCATGTGCTGGGAACCCCACTCAGGTCCTCTGCAAGAGTAATATGCTCCTAATCGTTGAGCTACCACTCCAGCTTTGTAGTTTTTAAAGCATTTCTTAAATTGAGGTTTGCGATATGGTAGTAGTTAAGGGTCTTAGGAAAGAATGTTTGGGGAAGGACTATTAGCAAACACTACATCATCATTCAGACAACCAGTTCCTCACTTCCTCCCTTCTCTATATGTGATTGTGACTTAGTTCTGTATGCTGTCACTAGGCAGGTCCTGAATCTTCCAAAGCAACTATACCTAGCCCAGGGCTTCCTACAGGAGTCCTTAAAAAAATGCTCCCTGTATTGAACACAAGTATTTGGCTAAATTAAACATTATTACAGACTTCATAGCTAATGACCTTATTTCATACTAAAAGGGAAGTACTCTAACCCCCATTCCACAGGCAAGGAAACTGGGTTCCTAGAAGGCGATCAAGGTCTGGGGAGGGCAAAGCTTAAATGACAAAGCACCTACAGAAAAACTATTGCTGCTCAAGGAACACAATAAATATAATTTAAATGATTTTCATGGAGCTGTGACTAAGAGCACCGGCTGCTTTTCCACCCAGGTTGTTTCCAGCACCCATATGGTGGCTCATGACTGTAACTCCAGTCCCAGGGGATCCTACCCCGCCTTCTGGCCTCCAAAGGACACTCTGTGCATGCGGTACCTAGACATGTATAGGAAAACACTCATATACATTAAATAAAAATAAATAAAAGCTCAAAAATATTTCAAAGATATTTCTGTATGTATTTATAGCTATTCCCAATATCATCTGTATTAATCTAAAGAATCCAACACATTGGGTCAAACTCTATGGTTACATATTTTTAGGCAGACAGTAAATATTATTAAAAAAACTTTCAAAAATAATTCATCCATACCTCCCCATGCTTGAGATGTTCTTCGGGTGGAAAATCAAATATTTCTTTGGATAACAGGATAGCTTTGATCTTTGCGACCTTTTTCTCCATGGATTTAACTTCAGACTCGATTGCAACCACATCCTAGAGTGTAGACACACGACACACTCCTGTATTCCCTGCTGCATATTAATAATCTGCAGCTCATGATACACTGTTATTAATCCTGTTCTCTATTCTCATATCTAATCAAAGGGTATTTGCCACTTATACTGCTTACTGACTAAGTTTCACACACATATATGTGGCTTTTAATAGAAAACCTTAGTCTAAACTGCACCAGAAAACATTGTGGAAGCCAGGCATGGTGGCACACACCTTTGATCCCAGTAGTCAGGAGGCAGAGGCATGCAGATCTCTGTGAGTTCGAGGCCAGCCTGGTTTATAGAGCAAGATCCAGGACAGCCATGGCTCTTTTACAGAGAAACCTTGTCTCGAAAAAAAATTTTAAAAGGTCAAAACAAAACAAAAAAGGGATTGTGAAGTCAAGATATTCGTTGGGTCCCTTTTCAGTTGCTCATGAGAACAAAGGTTGACATGCCTCCAAGCCAGCTTCTAAATTAAACTCTGGAGTATCTACACACTTTTTAAATTTATCTTTGGAATGTGTTTAAATATGTAAACACAAGTAGGTCTGGCATTTTGGAAATTCCCATCACTTTAAGTAAAAAAAAAAAAAAAGAAAAGAAAAAGAAAAGAAAAAAGACAAAGTCACCCTTAAGGAACTAAGAGACAAAAGCTAGGAAACTGCCCTGTTGTCTTCCCCTCCCCTGACTGAGCTCCTGTAGGGCTGAGTACAGGCTGAGTGATGCCCACACCTACTCAGAGTCATTTCAACACCATGTCTCTTGTCTAATGGTTACTTTTCTCAGTGTCAACGTCTGCAACTGGACCAAGAATCTTAAAGTAAAATGCTAGAAAAAGAAGTTGTGAGGTACGCCCACACGTTGAAGTGCTCTGAACAACTGAGAGAGCTCAGGCCCGGGCTTAGAGGTCAGGGCAGATCCCACCTGATAATAAGATGATGCAGTTGACAAGAGAGGTTTTGAAATGCTGAAGGCTTAAAATTATAGCAGTTGGGAGTTAGGCAATAATGAAGGAAACGTTAGAAGTCTAAAGGTAAAAGCGCTAAGTACAGTAATTACTTATAGAAACATAGTTAAATTATGACAAATGAAATTACATTAAAATTGATATAAGAATAATAAGAATAATAAATTTGGTTTTTCAAGACAGGGTTACTCTTGTGTAGCCTTGGTTGTCCTAGAATTCACTCTAAAAACCAAGTTGTCTTCAAATTCAGAGATCCACCTGCCTCTGTCTTCCAAGTGCTGGGGTTAACGGTATGTGCTACCATCGCCCAGCTTAAAATGTTTTTTTTTTCACCTACTATTTAAGAATCTATACCAAACTATAGAATGCATCATAAAGTCATTTCCATAAAGATCACAGAAGTATGCCACCGCTTTGGAAAAGGCTTCTGTAGCTAAGAACTGACCCCAGAAATCGGGTCAGAGAGAGACTAAAACGAGCAAGCATATTATCAGGCTTCTTCATGCCGGAGAGAGACGCTCTGTATGAAGGTGGGAACATGAATCTTGCTACCTTTAGTAAAATGTAACCCAAGAAATAACATCAACTAACAATGTATTTGCTTAGTGTACTTTCGTTGGATTTGAGGGTGATTCCTGGCAGAATGTGCCAAATGAACAGTACACAGTACACAAGAACCCACAACTTTTCTGTCACTTACATCTGCCACCTGCTGGACGTGTGGGAGGGCCTCCACTATCTGTTGTTGTAGAGCTGTCACCTGGTCACTTAACTCGTGGATAGTCTGGATTAAGTCATCTGTTTCAAAAATGATTGACAGATCTTCTAGATCGGTGAAAATTGAATGTAGAAGGCTGTGTTTCTGCTCAGAATCTTCCAGAGCCATCTAGATAAACAAGAAGAAAGGGGGAAATGCCAGTCTAAGGAAACGAATCCACCAAGTTCAGATCCAAGAGAACGTAGGGAACTGTCTCAGAAGCTCTAGGTCCTGGTCACTTCCGTGTTCAGAATGGAAACAATGAGTGCTCTACCGTCTGCGGGGTTGGGGGCGGCATATGCTGGTGGACGCCCATCAGATAATAAATGCTGGTTGTCTGAGGAGCCCGAATTTTCCTGGAACTTGTTACACGACAAGAGCTAACACAGAGAAGCAACCCAGGTATCTGTTAGGTGTTGCAGTAATTAGAACAGCACTCAGCAAAGGGAAGAGTCAACCACTGATGGCTTCGATAACGGGACGACTCGAAGGCATATTGTGCTAAGTGGACGCGTAATTCAAATAAACAAAAATCAAAGAACCTGCTCTGTAGCTCAGGCTAGCCTTGGGTCCTACAACCTAGCCTTCTAGCCACAACTTTACAGTGAACTGCTACTATGCCCAGCAAAATAGACTTTCTTATGTTTAGTGGAGAATGCTGACAGTCATTTAAGTAAATTTGAAAAGGAAGAAAGGGGGAGACTTACATACATACATACAGACACACATACATACATACAGACACACATATATACAGACAGACACACATACATACAGACAGACACACATACAGACAGACAGACAGACACACATACATACATACATACACACAGAAAGAAAGAGAGGGAAAGAGGGAGAGAGAGAGAGAGAGAGAGAGGGAGGGAGGGAGGGAGGGAGGGAGGGAGGGAGGGAGGGAGAGGGAGAGGGAGAGGGAGAGGGAGAGAGAGAGAGAGAGAGAGAGAGAGAGAGAGAGAGAGAGAGAGAGAGAGAGAAAGTAGATAACAGAAAAGAAAATGAGAAAAAAAAATGGACAGGTATGGTACATTGCCTGTAATCTCAGCCCTTGGGAGGTGCAGGCAGGGGGATTAGGAGTTCAAGGCCAATTTAAGCTACATGAGACCTTGCCTTCAAAAATCAAAACCAAAACAACCTAAACCAAAGAAAAAAATTAACAAATAATGCCAGAAAATGGAAACGAGTATTTTACTAAGTATTCACTCCTTATACAGTACGCATGTGGGAAGAAGCACGCGAATGCCGTAGCGTGTGGGCCGAGGTCCCAGGACAACTTGCAGGAACTGGCTCCATTCTTAAACCACACGGGCCTCAGGCTCAATGCACAGCGCCATAACCTGCTGAGCTATCCTGCAGGCCCAGGACAGCTATTTTAATTATAAGGACAAAATGTGATTTTTATACAGGACTAGTTCTTACTGCCCACTTGAGGATTTGTTAGGACCCACTGTGTGGGAAACAAACCTGTAGATTCCCTTGTCTTACTACTTCTGCTCAGTCCAGCCATTTAGAATGTCCCAGAACAGTTTGAGAAACTCATTCACACTTAGGATGTACAGTAAGTTCATCAGCAGAAGGGAGCAGAAATATCCTTTCTCCTGAGCTCATGACTTATCTAAATCATTCTAAAACATTGAGGGACAGAGCATCATTGCTTTCTTCTGTCTTTGCAAACTCTCAAGATTGATGAGGTCCAGACTGCTGAAGTGGCCTAGATGGTGGAGAGCTTGCCTAGCCTGTGAGAAGTCGTAGTATCAGTCGCCATCATCACAGGAGTATAAAGAGGGTGTGGTGCTGTGAGCCAGTAATCCTAGAGATGGAAGCAGGAGGCCAGAGGTGTCTTACCAAGTTCATAGACAGTCTGGGATGCAAGAGGCTGCCTCAAAAATGAGATGAGATGGGATAGGATAGGATAGGATAGGATAGGATAGGATAGGATAGGATAGGGGACACTCTCCGAGGCTGGAGAGTAGAGCGAGGGCTCAGAGGGTAAGCGCACTTGCTGCTCTTGTAGAGAACCCACTTCAGTTCCCAGCACCCACATGGCTGTTCACGCTTCTGATAACTCCTGCTCTTGAGGATCCAAGGCCCTCTCGTGGCCTCCACTGGTACTGCATACCCAGTGTACTCAGACACACACACACACACACACACACAAGCAATATACTCATAAAAATAAATAACTCTTTCAAAAATGGTGAATCATAAAACTGATTTAAAATAGAAAGCTAATAGGATCTTGGGATGTAGAGAATCAACCCAAGGTGTGTGTGAGGAAGCCAGGGACGAGGGACAAAAGGAATCACTTACAAGGACAAGAAAAGGAATAGGTGGGCGAAAACAGAAAACGGGCCCCATAGGACAAAAATGTGCCACCAAATCTGGACTGTCAGAGAGGAGAGGCCAGCCCTCAGGGGAGCACTGTGCCACCTTAAATATATAAAGGACTTAGACCATCTTTGAGGTCTGGTTACTATGGAAACTTATGAAAGAACTCCTCAGTGACTCTTTCTCCAGACCTAATAATGAGAGAAAGAAAAGCAATCAACCAGTAAATCAACCCAGTCAGGACCAGGCCCTGGACAACCCCTGGCAGCCATGGCCCCAAGAAGAGAAACACTTCCATTGGCTCTGTCTCTCTGGCACAGAGAGGGATGCTCAGAAAGACAGCCTCTTCTGAGGCAGGGCATGTTAGACCTGACTTCTATTTCTATTGCCAGGTAACTACTTATTATAAGCATAGTTGCTTAAAACCAAAGACATTTATATGGCTACGTTCTAGGGCTCAGGCCCAGCATAGATGGGCTTCTACTCACAGAAACACAAGGCTGCACCTGAGAGGCCATCTGGGGCACTGGGGAGTTAGAAGGCCTCCCTCCTGACTGAGGAGAGGTTGTCAGCGGTTGCTGGGGGAGCACTTATCACTTTCTTCACTGGTGTAACCTCTGACAATCTGCCCATGCTCCCGTTAATACCCCGAATACCCGGGCTGGACTTATTTGTTTGTTTTTTGTTTTAAAGACATGAATGTAGGAAGGGGCTTGTTGGAAGAAGATTTTCAATGGGAGAGTTGACAAAAGGTAATGGTGATGAACATGACCAGAATCATTATATATAGAGAGAGCAAATAAAAAATAAAGCCAACTAGATGGGGCCTTATTCGTAGCTCAGAAGGCAGAATGTTTGCCTCGCCTGGATGAAACCCTGGGTTTAATCTCAGTACCATATAAACAAGGCCAGTAATCTCCACCTAGGGAAAGCAGAAGTTCAAGGTCAGCCTCACACATGGCAAGTTCTAGGTCAAGCTAGGACCCAGTAGACATCTTACAGTTTTTCTTTCAGTTTCACTTAAGCTGCTGATGGTCAGTTGTCGGACACAGGGTAGCTGTTAGAGCCAAAGGCTGCTCTCAGCTTTAGAAGCCACTCTGGAGACCTGTTCCCACAATTCTATCAATATGCTGGCTATATTCTTCAAGGCAGCAGGGGTATCTATAGTCTGTTATGCGGAATCCTTGTGACAGGTGGTGCATTCATAAGAATGACCGTCACATTGCCTTAGCCATGTGACATAACAGATGAACAATGTGGCTACCTCATCTCATTCCTGCTCGTGCCTGAACACCGGGGAGAGGGAATCCCACAGATCCTGTACCCAGGTAGTGAGAAAAGTGGCTATCATTTTAGAACTCTATGAGCCATAACCTTCAACACCAGCTAGTATAATGTCTTACCTCATAGGTGGGGAAACTGAGGCCCATGGAATATATAGCATTAAAAGAGACATGTCATAGGACAAGAAGACCCAGAACTTCCCAGTCTAATGTCTGCCACTATCCCAGGCTTCTCCCTGTGTCTTGGCATGGTTATGATAAAGATGCATTTCAAAATGGATAGTAAAAAGCCCAGATGCAGCTGCTCAGGTAGCCCCTCTTCACTCTGTAGGTTCTCTGACGTGGGGGGACCCCCAGAGGTCCTACCTGGAGGGTGCTGGCACGGTGGCTCAGGGTCCTTGAAGAGTCATAGCAGGCAGGATTGGTCAGCAAACAAGTGGTCTTTTCTATCCACGCCTCTGTACTCTTCAGAAGATCATTGTATTCTTCCATCTTGATTGTGGCCTGTGGGCAGGGAAGAAATGGAAAGCCAGCCTGTTGAAGGGTAGTTACCGGGTCGAACTGACCCCTGGGTGGGGAGCTAACTACTGTTGGTCAGTGATATTCCAGGCCTTTTGGGCCTTTATCATGGCTGAAGACCCTAGAGCCTTGATAAAGGTTCCCAGTCAGTGCTTCAATTAAGCCTAGTCCCATTTCGGCCTCATTCTGAACACAGGGCTTGTACTTTCTCCTCGAGTTCAGGCCCTGACCCTATCATATCCCATTTCAGGATCCTGTCCTAGCTGGATCACACTTGGAGCTCACCAAGCACAGCTACTATTTAGGAGCAGAGAAGGACCTTGTTCCCAAACGGCACATGGCGTTCTCAGGGCCAGCCTTCCCAGGTTCTGGAGACAGCATGGCCTACACGCCCACTCCTGGGTCTTCACTTACCTAGGGAAACACAGCTGCCTGGACTCCTGAGGTCTCACTCTGACACCCAGAGAAGGGGAGGAAGGATGGTCACAACATGACACTACTGGCTGCCTCTGCCCGTCACCCTTTGTTAGACTTTGTTTAAGCCCTTCTTGGAACCACCCTGCTGTGCAGCTATCCGTTTTCATGGCTGTACCTTGTTGAGCTGCGAGGTTCTGGATTCTGCTCTCTGGGATACTTGCTGATGTTGCTGGAAAGGAGCCATCAAGTTATCCATCCATTCCTGAGCCTGTCCTGGGTCCTGCTCCACAAAGTCCTGAACTTCAGAGTCCAGCTCGCTCAGCTTGGAATGCCAGAGGTCCAGCTCGTCCCATATTTTCTGGAGAAGGAAATGCTAAGTTAATTTAAATGAAGACTCCAAGAAGGGATAATGACTAGTTAGTACATGGCATGTGCATTTGACAACGCCAAAATAACATCATAGGCACACCGGTTCATTCACAGCTGGCAACCATGTATTGTCTAAACTGGGACTCACTTTCGAATTCTAACCATATCAACTTCAGTACAAGTGAGCTATCACAGGACAGGAAGACCTGGATGCTAACTGAGGATAACTAATAGTAGACAAAGTCCACTGAGTCCTAAATGAGCAAAAGCTAGGAGGTCCACAGGAGATTTTTAAAGGGCTATTTAACTGGAAAGTGATGATGTATTCCTTAGTCTCAGCTCATGGGAGACAGAAGCAAGAGGATTTCCTAAGATCAGGAATCTGGGGTCAGTCTGGAAGACAGTGTGAATTCCATCTCCTAAAGCAAATACAAATAAAAATAGAAAGGGTAATTTAGATTTATCTGTCTGTGTACACATGCACAAACATACATACAAACAAACATATATGGATCCAGAAGACAACTTCTAGTGCAAAAATAAAATTAACAACAATGACTATTGCATAGGAATTGGTAGAGTGTTGGAAAGTTCTCAAAATGCATTAGCTTTTGACAACTGCTGATGACTCAAAAGAGACTAATAAGTTGAATTCAAATCAGAACTTATGTGGGCAGAGGAAGATTTCAAAGGTAAAATTTTCAAATCTTACCTAATATTTGTATAATAACAAGCTTGAGAAAACAAAATCTGACTTGCTAGGTCTGGTTCTTCTGCTTAAGAACCAACACTGGCCAGGTGATCGTGGCACACATCTTTAATCCCAGCACTTGGGAGGCAGCAGCAGGCAGATCTCTGAGTTTGAGACCAGCCTGGTACAAAGAATGAGTTCTAGGACAGCTAGAGCTACAGAGAGAAACCCAGTCTAAAAAAGGGAAAAAAAGAAAAAAAGAGAGAAAGAAAGAAAGAAAAAAAGAAAGAAAGAAAGAAAATGAGGGAGAAAAAGAAAGAAAGAAAGAAAATGAGGGAGGGGGGGGAAGAAAGAAAGAAAGAGGGGGGAAGAAAGAAAGGAAGAAAAAAGAAAGAAAGAAAGAAAGGAAGGAAGAAAGGGGGGAAGAAAGGAAGAAAGAAAGAAAGGGGGGAAGAAAGAAAGGAAGAAAAAAAGAAAGAAAGGAAGAAAGGGAGGGAGAGGGGAGAAGAAAGGAAGGAAGGAAGAAAGAAAGAAAAGAAGAAAGGGAGGGAGAGGGGGGAAGAAAGGAAGGAAGGAAGAAAGAAAGAAAGAAAGAAAGAAAGAAAGGAAGAAAGGAAGGAAGAAAGAAAGAAAATAAGGGAGAGAGGGGGGAAGAAAAGAAAGAAAGAAAGAAAGAAAGAAAGAAAGAAAGAAAGAAAGAAAATGAGGGAGAGAGGGGGAAAGAAAGAAAGAAAGAAAGAAAGAAAGAAAGAAAGAAAGAAAGAAAGAAAGAAAGAAAGAAAATGAGGGAGAGAGGGGGGAAGAAAGAAAGAAAGAAAAAAAGAAAGAAAGAGAGAGAAAGAAAGAAAGAAAAAGAGAGAGAGAGACAGGAAAAAAAAGAATCAAGACTGCATCTAATAGTGATCTGATTTTGGAAGCCCTCGTTACAGGGCTTCCTAAAGTGTAGTTGGCTCTATGACTACTTCACAGGCAGGTGGGATGTGGAAGTAGAATAATGTTCATGTACACTTTTACCTAAAACATTATTTCCTAAGCAATTTCACAAGGGAAATAAGAGTGGAGTTCTGTGTCCTTGTTTAACCTTGGCAATCTAAAGAAAAACTTAGCATTTCTCAGACCTAACTCTATTTCCCAGTCTGGGGCAGTCGGGAGCCAGGTAAGTGTCCTTACAGCAAAAGCCGAGAATAACGCTTCTATGCACCTGAGCTTTTGTGTCTCTGTGATGACCTCTCTTCTCTGATGCTCCAGTGATCTGTTTAGGGGGTGTGTGTGTGTGTGTGTGTGTGTGTGTGTGTGTGTGTGTGTGTGTGTGTGTGATGTGCACCTCTGTCTGTCTACCTCATCCATCCATCCATCCATCCATTGAGACAGGACCTCAACCCATGCTGGCTCCCTATGTAGCCGGGTATGACCTTGATACCTGTTCCCACTCTCTAAGTCCTCTGACTACAGGCATGTGCCACATGCCCTGTTTCATGCTGTGCTGGGGCTCACACCCAGGGCTTTGTGTGTGCCAGACCAGCACGCTACCAACTGAACTATATCCTTCGCCCCAGTTCCAGTTCTTGGAGTTTCAGATCTATCCAAAAGACTCATCTTGGGCCAACTAAGCAATTCCTGACTGGGATGCAGGGACAGGGGTGAGGTGGAATACCACGTGCTGAAGCCACTTTAAGGGGTGCATTACCTTTTGGATTTCGTGAGCTTCCTCAATGTTTCTGCTTTTCTGTTGCAGCATTTTTTCAATGCAGTGAAGCCCGTTGTTAATCCTCTCTATTTTCTTCCTCATGACACTCGATGGTGAGCTCTTTGAGACTTCACTGCTCATCTGTGGCAAGGGAGAAAGTCACAGTTGGTTTGCAGTTTCAACTCTCCAGTCTGAATAGTACTCACTTTTTTGACTTGAAAATATTTTAACATGGGAGGGGGCTACGAACCATACTGTTAACGTATTATGACAGGTTAGATAAGCAGACTAGCCAGTCTGTGTTGGCAGCTGTGTTTCCCAGCCTTTTCAATATAATCTAGAAGTAAGCTTATTCAAATAAATAAAATTTATGTTCTATTCGGCAGTACTACTGAGGGATCTCTTTGAAGCATCAAATAATTAATAGGAAAGAATTTCTAGGGAGAAAACTCTTCCTTAGACATGCTGAACTTTATAAGAAAATCTTCTACACAGCTCCGTGTTCAACTTTATTCTTAGGCCAATTTAAAACAAATGTAATCTCCATTTCTCCATTTTCCTGTCCAGCTAGGTAAAACCCACTCAGACTATTTCTTAAGGATGGAGAGCCCTGGTTTTGTCTCTGCTGTTTCTAGTGTGTTTTCCTAGCAACCAGAACTCTGGCCACGGAGCACAACACTTTTTTTTAATTTAATCTAAATGATTTTCTTAAAAAAATAACTTGTGCTAGGAAAGATTAAGAGTATCAAATATATTGTTTTTCCAAAGGCCTGGCCAGTGTGTTTTCTTATTTTTTAAGCTACTGTTGAAAAGTAGCCATAAGATATCCACATAATACTATACACAAAGCTGAGGCAGAAACTACTCCAGTGCAGATAAGGATGTATTTGTAGAAGCTGAAATCTGGGTTAATGGCTAATTCAGTGCCAAGCCCACACATCAAGGTGTTGGTAGAACTTGACCCTAGAAGCCTCCGGTTCCCAGTGGCAAGCTCTTGTCATACAGTGAGCTGGTGATATCTTCATATTATATTTTTATTCATAGACCATATACTCGAATAAAGATCATTATTTTAAAATATCAATTTAATATTTTAGCTTTATTTTACGTGTAAAAGTATTTTTGCTTCATATATGTATGCATACCACGTGGGTGGCTAATACCTGAAGAGGCCAGAGGAAGGCATTAAGATCCCTTGGAACTAGAGAGAAAGATGATTGTGAGCCACCACGTAGGTCCTAGGGAATGGACCAGGGTTTTCTGCAATAGCAACACGTGTTCTTAACCACTGAGCCATCTCTCTGGCCTCTATGCTCCTGCTTTAATCCCATATATATTTTTAAAGTTAATTAATTTTTGCCTATGTAATACAGTGCCAAACAATGAGGTTGCTGATATGGGCAGTGACTCTCTTGATTGAAATTCATACTACCATTTAGATACACGAGGCAAGATTATAATGCAGGGGTAAGCAGCCATCTGAATTATAGACATGATAGCGTATGTGGCTGTGGTCTGGACCCTTACACTTCCTTGAGACTCACAACACAATAAAAAATCAATTCCATTTGTTACAAACATACAAGTTCGTAATGGAAAACTTCACCCTTAAACATGAAAGACTATTTTCTTTTGTAATTAGCAACTTGCTTTGTAGGGATTTTCACATAAAGTCATAAAAATAACACCACTGAGTTTCTCTCAAAATATTTGGTAGTCTCAACAAAAGAAATAATAACAATCCTTGAGCAAAGTTCCAATAGGTTAGTAAATCAAAATATCTGTTCTAACATATTAGGATCTAACATATTAGGATGCATGCTTATATACAAATCACAAGTTCTGAGAAATCTGCCACGGAATTAGTGAATGACATTAGTTAATGATATTAGTTAATGCTAGTAACTGAGGGGTTTGCTCGCTTCCTTTCTCCCTGCAACCTAAGCAGGCCTCCAATCATGGCAATCTCCTGCCTTAGCCTCTGGCATGCTGGCATAACAGGTGTGAGCCATCGTAACCAGCACTAGTGTCTAAGTTTGAAATCTGCTTCTTGTATGCATCTCCATTTTATAAGAAAATCTATATAGCTCTATATATCTATATAGTTGGTTGTGTACACTATAACCAACTTTATTCTCAGGCCACTCTAAAAACAAAGGTAATCTCCATTTCTACCATCTAGGCAAAACAACCTCCTGTTTTTCTCTGTGATGTTTCTAGTGTATGTTTCTAGTGGCAGTTTGTTTTACTTATCAAAGTATGGAAATTCTAAGCTTTAAAGACAAAACATAAAACTCTCCTATGGACATAGAACCAAACACAGTTTTCTTCTGTTGGTCTGAAATGCCTAATAAAACTGTCGTGCTGAGTGCCCATTTCTAGCACAGTAGAACAATATACGCCCTCTCTTCAGACCTGCATGCTAAGGTGAAAAGGTTTTCCCAGGATGCTTTGTGAGAACTCCATCCACATCACCATTAAACAGACACCACATGCTGAAATGCTATCAAGTGAGCAGTGTCCTTGGCTGTTCTTTCACTGTTTTGGGGGGATATTTTTTTAAAGCAAAATATTATACATGTCCCCTGTTCTTAAAGATCTTTAGAATAAATAGTAATGTAAAAACATAATAATAATAATAATGATAATAATAATAGCAAGTCAAGTAAAAGATAATACGAACTATTAAAATGTAAAGGGAGGAAAACTAAGACAACTGGTGAAAAAAAAGACAGATGATCTGAGACTCTGGTACCCACACAATTTACTCCTAGTCCCTTTATCTCATTACTTAATACATGATCTCCATAAAACCATGCAGAGCTGAAAGTAGAGAAATTAAAAGTGACAATCAAAGGATATTTTCTTATTTCCATTCACCCATCCCGGTCAACAACAGCACACACACACACACACACACACACACACACACACACACGCACGCACGCACGCACGCACGCACGCACGCACGCGCGCGCAAGCACACACGCACACGCACGCACGCACGCACGCACGCGCACACACACACACACACACACACACACACACACGCACGCACGCACACACGCACGCACGCACACACACGCACCCTCACTACCTTCTCATCGGCATCTTCCAGGGCACTCCTGCATTCTTCCACCTGGGATTCGATCTCCGCAGGGACTATGCTGTACAGCTCGGAATACTTGATGTGCAGTTTTTCCATAATGCTCTCGAAAGTCAGCTTGCCTTTCTGAAGAATGCTCCGCAGCTCCTGAAACCATCAACAGAGTCTCAATACTTACAGAACCTGGGAAAAAGTTTAGCCGTAAAGAAAAGTGAAAGCAGATTCCCAGGGTCCTCTCTATCTAAATAAGCCAGCTTTACATGACAAAACCTCCCTATTGATACAAGCAGATTAAGCCCTAGAGATAATTTGTAAGAATCAAACTTGATAGCTCTTCATGGTGTCTGCCTCTTGGGCCAGAAAGACAGCAGAACAGCCTCTTCTGGGGTGCCTGTAGGACGCACTGGATCTCAGTAGCCTCCAATCAGCTAAAAAGTAACAAGTGGCCAGAAGTTTCAAAGAAGGTTTTTCCGTGTTGTTATTAACTTGTTGCTATTTCTACTTCTTCCTACATTATCATCATAATGAGTCAAGGCCACTGAGAGCCCCATGTTCAGAAGCAAAAGTGTCTGTTTCATGTAATTAGACAGCCAGGCAGAGCCCCACTCTTTTCAAAAGGGAGGGTTCCAGTTCCTGGTAAAGAATGTAGGTTTCAGGAGATAAAAGCACACTGAACAAATGGCCCATTGGCTGTGGCCTAGAAACAGAATCTGATCTGTGTTCTCCTGCAGCAATTATAAAGGAGAAACTCATCTGTTTGGGAAAGCTTCCCAAAGACTGAGTGGAAAACCTACTTATTGACTTTTCTGGGCTTCTGTGCCCTTTAGCTCTCTAGTGACTGTGGAGCAGCCCCAAGTCCCAGCCCCGAGGAACCAGTTCCCAGTTTCAATCCCGTGAAGAAACACCCTGCTCCTGGTCTTCATCCTCCATCCTGACTGACAAGTCTAGAGAGGGAAAGTCAAGGAGCAACGTGGTGTAGTCACCGGTGGGGCGGCTTCCTGTTCTTCCCACCCAGGCTGATGACAGGCCTCAGTTCACAGCTACAGACTGGGATGATGGCTTCTCCACAGAGAAAGCTTTTGAGAGTGACAGTAGGCTTCCCCTTCCAACACTATGCAAGGGCTGTGTGTATCGAGAGCATGAGACTTTGCATAAAATCCCCATAGTCAGGGCCAGAGCGACTGTTCGGTGGTTGTGAGTCCTGGCAGCTCTTAGAGAGGACACGGGTTCAGTTTCCAGCACTCACCTGGCAGTTCACAACCAAATGTTACTCTGGTTCCAGGAGCTCCAACAAACAAGCACACACATGGCACAAAGAATAAAAAAGAGGGGCCGAGAGATGAATCAATGGCTATTGTTCCTCTTGCAGAGGAGCTGAATTTGGTTCCTATCACCCACACAGTGACTCACAACCACCCGTTGTTACCCCAGTTTCAGGGCATCCAACCATCTCTTCTAGCAGCCATGGGCGCCAGGCACACATGTGGTGCATATACATGCCTACATTTAGGCAAAGCTCTCACATACATAAAATATTGAAATAAGTAAATCTTTAAAAATTAAATTAAAAACAATTTTTAAAAAAAAGTTGTTTTTGTACTAGGACTAGGATGAGAGGTGACTCTGAAAAAATGAGCTCTTAAAATGACACCCCCACCCCCCATGTACACGCATCACCTCTTAGAGCCGAAACACCATGTACAAACAAAAGAAACATATTCCTCGTCTGCGGACCAAGGCCTCTGATCACCACACTGGAAACATGGGTTGAAGATAGGGTTGCAAAGTTCAGAGTGACCTGCCTCCCAGCATGGCTTCAATTCCCCTCCATTTCCTAACCATACTCATCCTTTCCTGACCCTGTGCACAGCGTGCCACCCGTGCACCTATCTCCCTGTCTCCTTGGACCACCCCTCCAACCTTAGCTGATGAGTTATGTCTTCCATAGGACTCCAACAGAGGATCGTGGACCAGTCTCAGCCGCTTACACTGACTCTTCCCTCTTACCTCAAACTGTTCTGCCCTTTCTGGATGGTCTTCCAATGGCAAGTTTGGGAGAGAGGTTGAGATCTGTTCAAATAAACGCTTCACATCTTTTATTTCCTGTATGAAAGAATGCCGTGCCTGGATTTCGGTCTGGACCAGGTCCTTATTCTTTTGAGCTGTCTGAAGAAGCCTGAAATTACATCAAAATAGAACCCATAAAGAATTCACAAAAGAATATTTTTCCTCCCTAGGAGAAAAGTACCAGTTTTTACTGATTTATTGTCAAACATATGTCAAATACAGTCAATCAACAGTGTCCCCAAGTATCGTCTCTGCATATTCTAACTACCATCTCTAGCTCCGTCTGTCCCACAGGATCCCAGATCTCAGATGAAGCGACAAGTGTCATCAGTCACGGGTGGGCTCTTTAGAACAGACAACCCCACCAGCTCACTCAATTCTCTTCAACTGACCCATTTCCTGAAGAGGCCACTGTGTGTGTGGTGGTAGGGTCTTTGCCGAGAACTATTTGGTATCTGTCATGAGGTAAGACAATAGAAATCTATACTTGTCTCTGTTCTCCAGGTCTGAGATGGGGCTCTTCTTGATTTCTTTACAGAAAGGAATATAAGGAAATCACTTGCTCCATTTTCTCTTTTTGAAACTATGTAGTCCCAATTAACCTTGAACTTACTGCGATCCTGTTCCTTCTACCCCATAAATGCTGAAGTTATAGGTTATAGGTGTGTGTCACCACACCTGAGCGAAAGTCTGTTCTCACACTTGACCTTAGGCCTCATTCCTAAGACAGAGTTCTTGCACTAAGAGTCTCTTGGTGGGCTCCTGGACAGCGCCCCCCTCCCCCCAGGTTAAGAGTTATCCACGTGACTAGAGGGCTGGAACTATCTGCATCACCCTTTCCTACTAAAATGCAAAGCAATACACATTTGAAGGGAAAAGTCGGCAAGCTACTCACACAGTAATATCAAGATGGAAAATGTGTATGTTTCCATTATAATCATTCACTTCTTCCGCCCCCTTGTTTGTACCCATTGGCCGGTGCTGATTCTGTTGTAGCGTTTGCTATTATCTACTTGTTCTTTTAAACTTTGAACAGAAGCCATCAGATCATTTCCTTGATAATCAATCTCTTTATGAATCTCACCTGTCGCACCGTTCCTGCATAGACCTAATCTCCTGAAGTGCAGGGATGGTTTCCCCAGTCTCAGTGCCTTCGGGAATGTTCTGGATACTCCTTACACGCCGTAGAAGCAGGGTCAGCAGCAGTAGCTGCTTCTCCACGCTCTCCTCGTGCTGGCATAGAGAGTCCAACAGCTGACAGAGATCCTCTGTGGGAGCTGCGTCCTTTGTTTTGGAAATTTCTGGAAGGTCCTCCTGAAGATTTTCTAAAATTATTGCTTCTCGTTCAATCTAATTAAATGAATGACAGCAAAGAGGAAGCAGGAAGATTTTGAGATCTGCAGTCTACCTGGCGAGCACGGTTTTTGTATATCCTCTCTTTAAAACATTCCTAATGCCTATCCTGGTTCAAAGTCATTGTTCACTCAATATATCTGGGAACATTAGTCCTCTATGACCAAGGATCCTGTAGCTCCCAGTTACTGCCCAAGTAGCTGTGTGATTCCGATGAGGAAATGCTATTGACTAGAGTGATTTATTTCCCCTTGAGGCTTCTGTTGGTTTGAACCCGTGTTCCCACGAGATCTACAGGAGGTGGTTGGAATGGTCCCACCACAACAGGCTGGGCTACTGCTGAATGTGGAAATTTTCCTCCAAGTCTCTCTGACTTCACTTTGAATGTCTGCACCACGCTGTAAAACTAAGCCTGGCAATTCATTATGAACCTGAAGCTTTCCAAAGGGAGAGCCGCTGGGATTACTGAACCAGCCGTGGCTATCAACCACTGGTATGTAAAAAACGTAGAAATACGTAACTTATTACAAAGCCTACCTAGAAACTAGGGATTCCACCAGCCTGGACTCAGAACAAAGACTTGGCAGACATCCTCAAAGGCTCCTGAATAAGGTTCTTTGCTCCCCACCCCAAGCCGTGTGTCCATCCCCTTTAGCTACAAGACTCATTTATATCATTCTGTCCTCCTAACTCTATGTTCAAACAGTGGCCCATCTTGCCACTATAACATACCACCCGAGACAACTGCACTTACGTTATCATGCTGATACCACATGGTGAGCAAGGCCCTGGATACCAGAGGGTGAGAAATAAAACCTATGAAGGAAGACGCAAGAGCCCCAACATCAATTATGTCCTCAAAGCCTAAGGCATACTTCTTCACCAATGTGAAGGCCAAGCTGGTCAATCGTTTAATGGCCAACAAAGAGAGAGGCCACAGGATGGGGCTTCTTGCATTGTGGAAGTAATATATGTTACACTTAAGACTACCGTTCAAATCCATTATCAACAATCCTTCGAATGTTTTCTTGGGGGAAAAAAATGAGCCAAAGCATCAGGAACAGGATGTGGTATCTGCTGTCCTGTCTTGAGTTCCACGAAAAAGTGGGGTCCCCGGCTGTAATATACCTGGTGCAGAGGGAGACCGTCCCTCCCTAAGAAAGTCCCCTACAGAGTATGTGCTTCCCACTGTCTCAAACCATGGTACGACTGGAAATCCTGGTTCCCAGACAGGCAGCTACACCTGGACTAGAGAATGGAATAGACCATTTCACACCCTCCCACTTAAAAGCAGTATGCTAATAAAGGAAATGCAACGCAGACAGGAGACTAACGGTAGAGCCAAGGCTTCTAAAATTATTGGGGTTGAAAGAGCCTTGTCTGTAACCCAGAATGCAGTGGGGGATCGCATGGTGCAATTGCCACAAATGAACTAATGGGTGACCCCAAAGCTTCACAGGCGTTTCCTGCTTCAGTCTCCTTCCTCCCACCTGGCACCACTTTCTTGCTGGCGAGCCCACTCTCAGCCGCAATGCTGCTATAAGGCTGGGACTGAGATGGAAACCCCGAGAGATCAGTCTTACAGGCAGCCAGGCAAACAAACGTTCAATGTGTGATGGGTGACGGCCACCCAGCCACCCAGTGGCATCCTGCTCGGGAATAAAAATAAACACCTCGGGCACAGGGGAATGTTCAGTGATGATGGAAGTGTGCTACATTTTCGTTTTGTTGGTAGTCATGTGATTATATGCATTAATCCAAACTTCATGCTGAATTGATAAAGAAAGTTCCTGAGTTAGGAAAACAGAATAATAGGTACTGGCCCTTGCCCTTGGAAAAGTCTCTGCACCTTCTGGTGACATTCGTTAGACATAAAATCCTTTGTAAAATTTAAGGTTCATCATACAGGTGAAGAGGACAAAGAACCTTAGTCTGTCTCTCTCTCTCTCTCTCTCTCTCTCTCACACACACACACACACACACACACACACACACACACACACACACACACACCCCAACACAGTAAAGGAGAATGAAAGTCTTGGGACCTGAAGAAACAGGAATGGACGAGGAACCGGCATTGGGACCCAACAGTATGAGACAAAGTCAGCTTCCCACATCCCCAGTTATCTCTAAAGAAATCACGTTGCTCCAGCACTTGATACCCCATTGCATCGAGACCCCAAATCACAAAACCATTATTCTAAAAGTCAGCTGTTCTAGCTTCCTTTCTGTTGCTGTGACAAAAACCCTCTGACCAAAACCAACCTGGGAAAGGAAAAGGTTTGCTTTGTCTTACATGTCTAGGGCCACAGTCCATCACTGAAAAAAGTCGGGGCAGTAAACTAAGCTGCTTCCTCATGCTCTCTCTGGCTCACTCCCAAGCTCATGCTCGGCTAGCTTTCTGACACAGCAAGGGGCCTCAGCAGCCTGGGCCTCCCCCATCAACATTCTCTTACAGACATCAACACCACAGCCAATGTGATCTGAAAAATTCCTCCACTGAGGCTTACTCCGATGATGAGGCTGTGTAAAGTGGGCAGCTGGAGTTAACTAGGACCTCGATAATGATATCAAGTACATTCTGCATTAAAAAAAAAATAAGGCGTTGAAAGAGAAAAAGTCAAATCAAAAGATAAATTGAGTTTTAATTTGAAAATTTATAAAATGAACGTTTAAGTTTAAAAAAAAATCTACCTATTCAAATTATTTATTCCATAAAGGCAGTGAATGGCTATATTACAACAGTTTAAAACAGAGGGTCTTTATTGGCCAGTTATCGTATGGTTAACATTGACTGGATCTGGAAGCATCAGAGACAAGCTTCTGAGGTCTTCTCTCGATTACATTAGTTAATGGAGGTGGGAAGTCCCACGCTAAGCACGTAGCTCCATTCCCTAGACTGGGGTCTTGGATCTAGGTGAGTGCCCGCATTCATCACCGACCTCTTCGATGACGTCGCCTGCTTCAAGCTCCTGCCATCAGGAGCCATGACAGACTGTACTCGAGCACCCTGAGTCCAAATCGCCCTTTCCTTTCTGAAGTTGCTTTTGTCAAAGTGTTTTATCACAGGGACACAAAGGTGCCCGTGGGATCTTGCATCGCTAGGTCTTACGTAGATACAGGAATGGTACCAATTCTAGTAAATGAGTAAGAGCTGCAGTAAGATCATACAACAGGCCGGGATGCAGTCAGTGGTAGGACGCTTTTCCGGCAAGCACAGAGCTCTTGGTTTGATCTCTAGTAACACACACACCTCCATACTGACACCCACAACCCACACGATCCTACACCAACTGTCATACAGATATCCCTTAACCTAGTCCCTTAGTCATTAAATACAATATGTAAGTTTTTATCCTCTTTTGTCACCTGTGAACTTGGGCAAGTGACTCAATATTATTGAGTCCCATTGACCTTCATGTATTGTTGCTAAAACTCTTTCTCTGGAGTGGGGGGATGTGAACATGTACCCCTCCCCCCCATCCCCACCGGGTTCTAAGGAAAACCCCTTCCTCCTGAAGTCCGGATAACAAATCAAAGTACAGTACCACAGGAGGTCGCCCTGGGGACCCAGTAAGTTTATTGGGCGTACTTACAGAGCGTTCGTGAAGGATTACTGACAGGAGACCCCAAAGCAGCGCTTGCTGGAAAGTCTTCACCCAGCCTGGAGGACAGCTTCAGGATCACCACACAGATGGAGCCTCTTCCCCTAGACTTCCCAGCCTACACATTCTAGCTCCTCCTCTAGACCCTGGGGCCACAAGCAGTTGGGACAGAAAAATGCAGAGAGGAGTGCCTGGATACTCTAGGGTGGGTTAAATGACCCTCTCTCCACTCCCCCCTCCAGGCAGGAATGTCAATGGTTGCACCTTTTCCTTCCGGGATGAAATCCCAACACTCCCCAGGCAAAACAGCGATGGTTCCTAGCAAAGCACCCAGCTGCCCCCACGTTGAAGGCTTGGCAGCCCGGCTGAGGACCGCCCTGTCACAGCCGCAAGAGCTGAGCCAGGCACCCTGGGAGTGCTCACTTCAACAGCTGTATTACTGTTATTACATGGTTTTATTTGTATTGGTCTTTGGGGGAAAAATACAGTTGTTGGGCAGGGAATAGAGCAGTTGGTAGGAATGCTTGCCCCACGCACAAAGCCCTGGCTTCAAGTATGGTGGCACACATCTGTAACCCCAGCGCTTGGGAGGTAAAGGCAGAAAGATCAGAAGTACAAAGTCATCCTCAGTGGCATAGTTAGTTTGTGGTGAGCCTGGGCTTCTGGAAACTTTGGCTAAAAACATTATTTTGATTAGATTCTGGTCTAATTTTTGAGTAATTAGAAAGAATTAAATGAGTAAGATTGACATTAATATGCTATGACTTTAAATGACTATAAAACAGCAGTGTGGTAGAACAGTAAAAGTTTGGAATTAGGCAAGGTTTGGATCTGAACAAGCAGTCTCCCTCAACAAGTACCTACTGAGTGCCCGTTAGGTGCAAGGTATAGCTGGGCTGCCGGGTTATGAAGACTGGATAACAAATCAAAGTACGGTTCCACAGGAGTTTGCCCTGGGGATCCAGTAAGCTTATTGGGCGGACTTACAGAGCATTGTAAGGAAGACCCCTTAGTATGCGTTCAGTGACCCACAGGGCCTTGCCACACAGTCAGTCTGCAGTTGGGGCTCTTGGGCCACTAGTTAGAAAAGGAGAAATATTAATCTGAGCTTCAGTTTCCCTAAGTATCAAATGGTAAAGTTAGTAACTTCCTAAGGCCAAGGCAAGGATCCAAAAGCGCATGTCTGAACTGGTTTCTCTGCACAGTGTAGGGGCTCAGTGATTGCTGTCATTGTGGACAGGCAGGGACTCTTGTTATCAGCCCGAATAATTGATATCCAAGAGACTGTTCACTGATTAAGTCCCATCAGCACTGCTGAAATGACCCTGATTCCAAGACTATTAAGTTCTGAGCAGGTTAATGGGATAGTGTTGACCATGGGTGATCCCCCACCAATTAAGCTCAGACTCATTACATTTCCATCCTCAGAAAGTTCACCAGGAATTTTGAAATGAAGAAAAGAGAATTTTTAACTCATGTTCTAATCTGTACCTCATTTATCCATGGCACTATAGAAAGATGAACAAATACTATGATCTCCTATGATTTTTCATTTTCTTTCCTAATATATGTAACACACAAGTCCTAAATCATGCCTCAGCTATCATTTGGGACTGAGAGATGTCAGAGAGGTCTTCTTTGAGACACTTTTCAGAAAGCATAGAATTTCATAGTTTTAGGCCCATACTTAGGGCAACTATAACTAATTTCCATACTTAACAATTGGAGCTGATTTCCAATTAGTCAGTTATCATGCATATTACTCAGATCTAACCTTTACTGTAATGAATGCAAAGGCAGTTATTTTGAAGGATGAACTCATCTTCACAATGAGGATTCTAAAGCTTCACCCGACAAGTAGTCACCTCTTTAGTAATAATTATCTGAGGGCTGACAAGCTGGCTTAGTGGGTAAAGGTGCTTACGGTGCAAAGGCGGACATCTGGGTTTGATCCCCCAGAATCATGTAAAGATGGAGGAAGAGCACAGACTCCAGGGAGAATTATAGGATACCCAAGAGAGTGCCACTGTTATGAAAGAAGCTGAAGAATTTCTCAGGGGCTTTTTGCAAGCCTGACCTGGACAGATGTTCACAGCTAGTGTCTATTTGACGTACAAATGAAAGAACAAGAGTGCCATGAAGAGGCACCCGCCTCTCACTGCGAGCTGCAGGGTTTGCCCGTTGGAAGGAAAGGACTCACCTCCTCACTGATGAACTTCCACTCCCTCTTCAGCTCTGCACTCCACTGCTGCCACTCTCTGGCGGCTTCCAGCAAACTCAGCCACTTCTCCCACAGAGCAGAGGCCGCTCCAAGCAAACACATGGCATCCTTGTCTGTGCACCTGCACCTCAGGTGTCTGAGGACCTGATGGAGTTTCACTAAGTCTTCTTTGGTTGACAGGAGATTTGATGTTAGCGCCTTATAAGAGAAAGTAATATGAATGACCAAGGTCTATAATCTTTTCTGAAATGTCACTCTGAAGTCTGGCACAGTTAAAATTTTCTTTTTAAATGTTATGTCTCAGGAGGCAGTCCTGGCTGGTCTCGAACTCAGAGGTCTTCCTGCCTCTGCTTCCCGAGCACTGATATTAAAGGTGTGTGGCACTAGGCTGGCCAGTTAATGATTTTAATATTCTTCAACTATGACCAGATCCACCTTCTTCAAAAGTCACTTAGGGTCAGGGAGAGAATGACTTATATACTACATCCTGCAGGAATGTGGGGTGAGTATGGGGAGGGGTGGGGAACTTATAACCCAAAAGCAAACTTTTCAGAGTTAGAAAAGATTCCCAAAGGTAAGTATTTTTCGAGGTCATTTACACAGTGTTTACTATATCAACCAGCAATGAAATATTCAGGAGTTCTTTATTTGTCTGCTCAGTTTCGTTGTGGTAAATGAATGGCCTAGTCTAAATCACAATGACAAGCCAGGAGCGACGGCTCCCACCTGTAACCCCAGCATTCGGAAAGCAAAGCAGAGCAATCACAAGTTCAAGATCAGCACCGTGGCACAACTCTGCCTCAAAAATAAGCAAACCAAAGAGTAACTAAGAATCCCAAATCGGGGCTGGAGAGATGGCTCAGCGGTTAAGAGTGCTCACTGCTCTTCCAGAGGTCTGAGTTCAATCCCCAGCAACCACATAGTGGCTCACAACCATCTGTAATGGGATCTGATGCCCTCTTCTGGTGTGTCTGGAGACACATAAAATGATACATAAATCTTAAAAAGAAAAGAAAAAGAAACCCAAAGCATAACGACATAGCACCACTAATTCTAACAGATGAAAATAAGCAAAAATCAAAGTTGTTTTACAAGCTGAGGGTGTTTTCAAGTCATAGAGTGCTTGTCTACTGTGTGTACAAAAATAAATCAAAAAAAAAAAAAACTAAAGTAAAACCAGGCATGTAGGCTCATGCCTCTGACCTCATGAGGTAGAAGAGTAGAGTCAGGAGAAACCTGGAATACAGGAGACTGTCTCAAATAAATAAATAACTTAGCAATGGTACAGGAAACGATCAAAACTAGACAGATGTGGTGACTCTTCTGTCATGGATCCAGTAGCATATACCTCATACACCTCAAAACATCAGGAAAGGGAAGGTTTAGAAAGGTGGTCCACAGGGTAGGATGCTGGGCAGGGGGGAGGGGTAGGGGGAGGAACTGCACTATGGATCTGATCAACTGAAAGGGTCAGATCATCTCCCGGCCTCAGCCTCTGGTCGGGACACTCTCACGGGTGTTTGAAGACTCCCGTGGGTTATAGCTGAGCCGTGCCCCATGCTGATGCCACCAGTTTGTCCTCTTGTGTCCTGGACAGACTATCCACGAACTGATGATGTTACCTTGCTCTGTTCCAGGCGCGCTAAAGCTTCTTTGTAAGACCTGGGCAATGGGGATACAGACTGTCCAAGATCTGTCTCCATTTTCCTGAGGTGAGAGCAAATTTCTTCTTTCATTTTTCTATAGCATTTGTAATTCTCCAGGCACCTGAAGAGGCAGTTAGAAAAATATATTAAATTTTATTTCTCATTAATGCATCACTGACGCATACACACATAAGGGTTTTGTTTTGTTTTTTGTTGTTTTGTTTGGACATTCAAGGAATCTAAACTTTTCATTGACTACTGATACCCCAAGGCATCTATGGATGGGTTTAAACAGACAAATTCAGTTATCCACAAAACACTAAGTTACACAAGGAGGCAGACAGACAGACATGTAGAGTGAGGGAGGGAGGAAGGAAGGGAGAGAGAGATTAAGAGATTGAAGGGTTTTTTTTTTGTTTTTTTTTTTTGTTTTTGTTTTTTAATGCACTACCAATGATCTGTAAGTAAGGTTGAATTCTAGGAGAAAACCATGTAATCTTAAAAATGTCCAAATGTCCACATTTGGATCCATATAGCTGTGTGATTTAGAGAGTTAATCTCAAATGTAAAGAATTTACCAAAACCAGGATAAAATCATTGCATAGTAAAAGCCTTTTATAGATAATTGCATTAATTAAAACAGCAAAAAGACTAACAAAAAACATGGTTAAGTAAATTGCAACAAGTCATCACAAAATTCTATAGATGGATTGTAACTACTATTACAAAATATTTGTTACGATGAGGAAAAAGATGAATGTTATATAGTAAAAAAATAAAGTGGGCTAGTTTATATTTAATTGTGATATATTTTTAAAAGCACTATAAAATTATATATACTATGTAAGCGCTACCTAAATCCTCCAGCGAGAATAATTTAAAATTCTGTTTTCAGGAGCTGGGGTGTAGTTCAGTGGTAGAACACATGTCCAACACAAGTATGACCTTGTGTCTACTCCTTAGTAAAAAAATAAAAAAAACCTAACAGATAACCTAAAATAAAAACTCTCACACCTGAAATCCTAGCACTTACACTCAGAAATCTGAGGCAGGGGGACTGCCTTAAGTTTGAGGCTATATAGTGTGCTTGAGGCAAGATGGTAGTTTCAAAACAACAACACACTGTGTGTGTGTGTGTGTGTGTGTGTGAGCGAGCCACTTCACCACCAGCCTCTTATTCTGTATGCATACAAGGTATGTCCACACATGTGAACAGAGGAGCCTGCTTCGGCACATGCATGAAGGCCAAGGAGGCCATCCAGTGACCTGCTCTATTGTTCTCTATCTCTGAGACAGGGTCCTTCATTGAACCTGGAGCTAGGCTGGCTGCCAACAGGCCCAGCATCCTCTTGGCTCTGCCCCTGTAGAGCTGGGATTACAAGTTTTTGCATGGGTTCTGGGGATTTGAACTTGGGTCCTCATGTTTGCAAAGCAAGCAGTCTTACACACGGAGCCGTCTTCCAGCCCACCCTTACTGTTTAATGACAAGTGTCACTAAGGAGAGAGGACAACTAGAGTATGTACCTGGTTTAGTGGATATTAGTGGGCAACTTAGTGCTAGGAGATGCCTCCCCTTGACCTGGGCTATCACACTCTTACGTATCCAAGGGAGGCTCCTGTACTTCAACATGTTCCTAGAAGCACTGTTGTTTAAATGTCCATCAATAACAGAGTGTGCTTATGGACCAGAGTGCGACTAAACCTTATGGTCAAAGAGATGAGCTTGAAATATATGGAGTTACAGAATAACAGAATGAAGATCTTAAGAACAGGACATAAATACAACAAAAACACAACAATATAAGATGACGTCCTAGTAAAGGGAAACGGAGGAGCTCATGAGAGAACTCAAGTTGATGGGCACTTTGGGTATAGAGATGTTTGTTTTGTTTTCATCCCTTATACTATCTACACATTTTATGTAGAGTATTATTATATGTATCAAATACTAAGCAAAAAGAAATTAAAATAAAATGAAACATGTAGCATGGTTTTCTTTGGTGACTTTTTAAACTTTCTGACATTCAAATTTCCTCTGATGTGCACATTAATTATAAAGACAAAACAATGTTCTGTCACTCAAAAGTACAGGCAACCTACCTTTCCTCCTCGGCCTCTTGGGCTTCCAGCCCTGCCTTCAAGGCTGAATTCTTAGCCACTAGTGCTTGTAAGGTACAAAGAAGTTGCTCTTTGGCCTCAGGGCTGGAGATAGCCCCCAACGTCTCTGTGAGGCTCCGGAAATCAGCTACTGTGGATTGCAATTCCTCTTGTTTAAGGCGCGCCAGCTCCAGTGACTCTTTGGGATTGTGAAGGTCTACTCTGTATGATAAAAGCATGGCTTCCAGGGACGTGACGATCCTCACTGCCCTGGTGACTAACTCGTCATAGCGGGCTGCACTGTCATAGGCACTGCTCAGGAGATTCTGGTGAAATGGAGACCAAACACAGTCATGTCATTTCCCAACTTGAGGGATTTCTGTTATTCTCAAATATGGTGCATTTGCTCATTTCCTGAGTCTCAGGAGAGCTGACTGCCTGTTTTTATAGGTTTTAGAGCATTACATTAATATTTAAAAATGAGTAACTAAAAGAAAAAATATTCATATTTTTGAATTTAAAATTTAAATTGAATTTAAATTTAAAATAATATCTCAGTAATCGAGTCGGTCAGTACATAATTCCTATTTTGGGATTCTTGCACAAGGCTATGAATTGAATGAAACATTGCATATAATGTCTATAACCTTAATATCTATGGACAAATGAGCCAGATCTCTTGTGTTTCAAATGACTAGCATATCTGCCACCAACTTCAGCTCAGACACTTCATCGGATGTCCCTATATCTCAGTCATGAAAATAAGAAATGAATTTAAAGATCTCTTCCTGTCCAGCCCTAATCAAATTATTCCTGGGTGGGGTGAATTATACAGTTTCTGGAAACCATTAAAAGTAAATGAAGTGCTAGAATTATTCAGCATCTCTTGCAAAGCCATTTAAATAGCACACAAGGATCTACTATCTCTTACATTTCTATGACTTTTACACCCATTATCATACAGTAACTCCAAGTAAAAGAAATGAATTTCCCCTTCTATAGATGAAAGATAACGAGCTAGACAAGGGTGTGCTGGGTACCAGCTACCCACTACCGGGATCGTGACTAAGATACTTGCCAGCTATCAGAAGGAGACAGGGAGTGTGTTACACTTGTTCTCCAATGGAAGTCAGCAAGCTATCACAACTACTCAACTCTGCTGCTATAGCAAGAAGGCAGCCACAGACACTACATAAATAATAGGTATGGCTGTGCCTCGATAAAACTTTATTTATAAATCAAGCGCTATGGACGGGATTTGGCCAATGGGCCTTACGTGTAGGGATGCCTGCTGTAGACTTAGGCAAGTGTCAATTTGAATCCTGATTTTGTCGATGCTCTACGAGCATCACAGGAGGATCTTCATGTTTCTGAGATTCAATTTTCTTATTTTAACTTTTTTTCCAGTGCTGGGAATTGAACCTAGATGCTTCGTCCATGCTAGGCAAGCACTCAGTCAATGAGCTAGACCCCTAGAACTCAATTTTCCACTTAACAGGGCTAACTAAAACATCCTCTACCCCCCAGCCCCCAGCCCAATGGAAGTTCTAAATAAACATTAGTTATATTTGCTCTTTCCCTCTGTACCAAACTTCTACTCTGTATCATTTTACTGTCACTAAAGGGAACAACAACAAAAAATTCTTTTGCTGATTTCAATGGGGCTTATGAAGGAAACAAAGATGTCAGTTTCGTCTTTTCTCAAACGTATAAGGCACTGCAGCTTGATACTAAGCAATGTGATTAAAGTGGCTCTCGGCCTTTTAGAAGGCAGGTGTCTTCCTGCAGAGAATTCTCCTGTAGAACCTGTACCGTCTTTAGACGGAGCAAAACAACAGCCAATAAGGATCGATGCCGTCCTTAAAGCCTAATTTCAGAGACAACTTACTGTGCGGAAATCAATGCTTTCGCTAAGCTCCATGTGAAGACCTTCGATGTCCTGTAATTTTGCCTCCAGGCCACCGGCTCCGGAAGCGTCATCTTCTCTTTGCTCCCCAGTAATCCTCACAGCTCTAAGACCACACATCTCTGCCTCAACTTGCTCGCCAAACGCTTCCCAAGTCTCCTTCTCGTGTTGAATATGTTGAACCCCCAAGTTTACACATAAAGGCTGCTGTAACCGAGACTTTGTTTGCTGTAGAACAGGTAGGGTGTTTTCTAGCTTATCTTGGAACGCCTTCTCGTCCATTTCTTCTGGTTGCAATTCTAGCAGCATGTTCTGGAGAGCCTCTTGAAGCCTAGAATTCTCTTCTGCATTCAGCTTTAGTTGCCGCACCTCGCTCTCTTTGAACGAGTCGTCAAAAGCCTCATTTTTGCTTAGTTTCCTGATTATCTCACCATGCAAGCGTTTGGACTTTTCAATTTTCCGAATCAAAGTTTGTGCGTTGAGCAGGGTGCTTTCTGGTGACATACTGGGGACTTTCAACAGTGATTCAGCCCCTATCTTAATTTGCAAATCCACAGCCCTTGCCTTACTTAGCGATGCTCGGTATCTGTCCCGTGCTATTAAAAATGTATCCAGCTGCTTCATTTTTCCTTCCACTTCTCTCTCCCTTTCAAGCACTTGGGTTTGTAACCGCTCAAGCAGTGAACCGTCCCAGCTTAGCCCTATGGAGCCAAACACTTCTTCCGACGCCAGCACTTGTGAGATACTACCTCGAATAGCAGCCAGCTTGTCTCTAAGGTTACTGAGTGGTGCTTTAGCATCCTGCCTCAGCTCTTGATGGAGCGGGAGAAGTCCACCCTGCTGGATGCTCTCAACCTCTTTCTGAAGCACTGCTGCTTTTTCGTGGAATTCTCTGTAAGACTTGATCTTGTGCTTGAGTTCGCGACAGTTATTCTGAAGGAATCTCTGTGTTCTGTTGGTCCTTGTTTTGAGATTTTTTAACTGATCATCCAGAAACAATCTCTCAAACACATTTGCATCCTTGTAGGCATTTGTAAGTTCCTGAAGATGCGCTGAGATTACGCTCTCCATGTCTTGCAGCTGCTGCTGGGACGCCTTCAAGATGGCGTGGCGACGCTCCAGCTCGGCTTCTTCCGTGGAGGCTCTTACCCTCGTGGGAGACATCACTGTTTCACTTTCTTCAAGCGTGAGCTGAGCCTTTCCTATAATCGCAAACAATTTGCTTCTTTCTTCCAACTTCAGTTCTAGTTGCTGGGACCTCTGAGTTGATTTCAAAAGCAGTGCTTGGTGTTGATTCTGCAGATCCTCCAGGAGAGTCTTTAACCCGTCACGCTCACCCGCTGCAAGGCTGGGGGTGATGCCTCTGACCTCTTCCACCAGCAACTCGACTGCCTGTTGCTTAGCCAGAATGCCATCGTGGATCAGCTTGCACTTTCTGATCTGAGAAAGGATGTTGTCAGGGAGAAGGGCAGTGGGAACGAGGAGCTCCGCCAGCGTGTTCTTGATCCAGGACAGAGTCTCCTTAACCCTGTTCTGTAGGTCACACTTCTTAACCCGATTTTCTACCTCTCGATTTAAGGGCTCCAGAGCATCCAGTTGCTTATTCAAATCATTTATTGCATCTTCCAGGGTTTTCTTATCCTTCTCTCCCCAAAGCCTCTTCATGTGAAGCTCAGCTTGCCGCTTTAAACCAGAAAACTCATACTTGATTGTCTGGAGCTCGGCGGCTGGAGCGACCATGTCCACGATCCCCGCAGCCTGTGGTTCTGGAGAGTTCAGACTTAGCGTCAGGCGCTGCTGCTGCCCATGCAGAGACGCCTTGAGGTCCTGGGCCTTCTTCAGGAGGCAGGTGAGTTCGCTGTTTTCTGTGGCTTGCTGAAAACACTTCCTGTGAGCCAGCCGCTCCACAAGGTCCCACCCATGTTCGAGTTGCTTCATCTGGCTCTCCACCAGCTTCTGATCTGTGGCCGTCAGGAGTCTGGATAATTGCCCCCACTCCGTGTGAAGCTTGCTCAAAGAGCCTCTCTGTCTTTCCACGGATCCCAGGAACTTCTTGATTTTCCCCAGATAGGTTGCACTGTCTAGCGAGCCTCTAGAAAAAGAATAAAAATGAAGAAATAAAGGGAAAGGAGTGAAGGAGGAGAAGAAGGTATGTAAACGACTTTTAAATGGAAGTCTCTCTCCCCAAGCTTTGTCTAAGTCAGAGAAGTTACCACAGTATCCAAACCCCTTGTTATCACTCTTCCCTCCCACCAAGAATAGCTAATCTTATGAATAAAAAATTGTTTTAAGGGATAGTACTGAAAATAAAGTCTGTTTAGAGATATTCATTAAAAAAGCTTTATGATAAGAAATATTTATACATTAAGATCTCTCTATCTACCTTTTGTTAATTTCAAAGCCAAAGAAAAAATATATTTTTTATTATTAGTGTATGATGGAGGTGGGGAGACTCAGGCCATAGCATGGATGAAGAGGTCAGGGGACAACGATGTGGAGTCATTTCTTCCCTTCCAAGTTTATAGTGTGGTGGCTTGAATAGGAATGGCCCCCATAGACTCATGAGTTTGAATGCTTGGTCACTAGGGAGTGGCACTATTAGGAGGTGTGGTCTTGTTAGAGTAGGTGTGGCCTTGGGGAAGTGTGTCACTGGGGTCAGGCTTTGAGGCCTCAGGAGCTCCAGTCAGGCCTAGCGGGTCATTCTCTCTTCCTGATGACTGATGATCTGGATGTAGAATTCTCATCTCCTCTCTAGCACCATGTCTGTCTGTGTGCAGTCATGCTTCTGACCATGCTAATAATGACCTAAACCTCTGAAACTGTAAGCCAGCCCCAATCACATGGCTTTCTTTATGAAAGTTGCCATGATCATGGTGTCTCTTAACTGCAAAAGAAACACTAAGACACATAGGTTCAGAGAACTGAACTCAGATTGTCAGGCTTGGCAGCAAGTACCTTTATCTGTTCAGAGTCATCTTGCTGACCCCAGAATGCATACATTTAAATGAAATAATTAAGATATGTAATATTCAAATGCAGTAATTTAAACCAATTATATTGATACTAGGCAGCATATATATATGTATATATACATATATAAGATATTTACACTAATGTTTAATGTTATGTGTAAAACACAGTACTCAGTAACACACAGACACACACACACAGACACAGACACACACACACACACACACACACACACACACACACAGCATGAATCCAATAAAGTTTTCTTCTATGGTTCCAATGCCTATGCTCACCCCAAACAAATTCTTACTTTATTGTTGCTGTTTTGTGGGCTTGTTTGCTTTTTAAAAACATATACTTACTTATTTATAGGGTAGGGGACACTCGAGTGGGCAACAGTTCTCTCCTTCTACTGAGTACCAAACTCAGGTTGCCAAGCTTGGTGGCAAGTGCCTTTACCCACCAAGTCATCTGGCAGACCCTCTAATGACTTTTCCAAAACAGAGTCTTGGGTACAAATGCTTAATGTTGAAAGCCAACTGACCAGATAATGGTATTGGGAGGTGGGGCCTTGGTGAGCATGAATAGCTAAGAGACACTCCCAACCCCCATCCCTGTCCCCAGAGCTCATTCTACCCTGCAAAGACACATCTGGCTGACATTCCAAAGTAGAGGGATGCTTCATCAGACACTAAGTTTGCCAGCATCTTAGAACTTGGTCTTTGCAACCTCACACAACATGTCACTGTTCCTAAGCTACCCAGTCCGTAACTTTTTGTTAGAGCCTCCTGAACATACTAAACTAGTGTCCAGCATGGAATTGGTCTCCGTGCATGATTTTACAATCCTGATGTCCTTCTGCAGCGTAAACTGGAACACTGGGCTGTAAGGGAGCAAAGAACCCAAGTCTTCTTACACTTACACTTTGAGGCTTTCCACTTCTGTCAGGAAGGTGTTCAGCGAGGCTTCAGCTACAACCAGCTGGTCTTGAAAACCATTAAGGAGGCCATACTGTCTTTCTTTCATTTTCTTCTGGGTAAGAAGCTCCTGCTGTAGGCTGCCCAAGTGGCACACTGAAGAACTGGCAGTGGGCAGAACCGAGGCTTGTTCTTCTGTTTCGTCGAGATGCTGCGACTGTTTCAGACGTTCAGTAGCTGCTTTTCTTGCTTCCAGGCGGGTATATAATTCCTAAAGGAAGTTCCACAGATTAGTGTGTAGGCTATCACCCTTCTCCTGCCTTAGATACATGTTTACTCTTCTGTAGAGTTATCTCAAACAGCAGAAATCATCTAGTCCAACAATTCTCAACCTTTCTAATGCTGTGACTCTTTAATGCAGTTCCTCATGCTGTGGTGACCCCCAACCATAAGATTATCTTCGTTGCTATTTCATAACTACAGTAATTTTGCTACTGTTATGACTGCAATGTAAATACCTGTGTTTCCAGCCAGGTGGTAGTGGTGCACGCCTTTAATCCCAGCACTAGGGAGGCAGAGGCAGTGGATCTCTGTGTTAGAGGCCAGCCTGGTCTACAAAGTGAGTTCCAGGACGGCCAGGGTTACACAGGGTTACAGTCTCAAAACACACACACACACACACACACACACACACACACACACCTGCTGTTTTCCAATGGTCTTAAGCGACCCCTGTGAAAGGGGCACTTGACCCCCAATGGGATTGAGACCCACAAGTTGGAACTGCTGATCTAAAGTTTCACTTGTAAAAATATGGCCATGTATGAGGGTTTCAGGTTTGATAACTAAAAATGCATTATCATTGCTTATAAACACAGCTGTCAATGTAAAGGAGGAGACCCCAGTACACTGCTGACTAGGAAAGACGGTCTATCCCAAGACACAGGGCTGTGGAAAGGTACGATGAGTCGGATTCTCCAAACTCTCACCGAAGTTTTCAGGAACTTTGTGGTACAGAAAGAAGTCGAATGTTCATTAAGCTCTCCCCCTTTTCAAATGGCTGGAGTTAGACAACTTACTGATTAGTACATAATTATACAGTTACCAAATTGATCATCAGGCAAAGGTTAAATAAGACTTTTCACTCCATACAAGCAAGTTTTTGGTAATTAAAATATATTGTATCACACCGGGTAAACGATGCAATCATGCCGTTAGTGGTTTTCGTGTTCCCATACCTCCATCCCTTTTAATTGTTCATCTCTTAACATAATGTCCAATTCTAAAGGTTGATTCCGCAGCTCATTGACTTCCCGCTCATCTTGGGTGTTTTGCATGCTTTCTTGAACATTGAGAGAAAGTTGTTTTGACAAAATCATTTCCACAGCTGAGTTCTGAAAACATAAAAAGATTAATTGCTGAGTAGCCTACCATCCAAATGAACCACTTTCATTTTCCTTGATTACAACCACTCCAGTTCCTCTGGCTGACTCGGGCTAGAGGCTCCAAAGAAGTGTATCTGGGCACCGCCAAAGACGGGTTTTGCTCCCATAGAATAATTAATACCTGCACTGGCACTCCTCCCCCAACATGAGACATTTTTGTCCTGATGGCATACACTCTAGAACTACAATGCTCCATTATACACTGAGCTATAACATATAACCTTCAAGAGTGAAACAGACATGGAAAAGCCAACAGTTCCCAAATTTATACTTAGGAGTCACAAACTGAGGCGGCCCAGGCAAACAGTAGGCGTGCATGTCTGCCTGTCAGTAGTTCAAAACAAGTAGGTGAGTGATAAGACACCAAGATGCCATGATATTGAGACTAGATCAGGCCTCCTGCCAGTGGATAATGAAGACAGCAACCTGGCGACTGTGACTGGGTAGGTGACTCAGTGGATACATGTGCCAGCCAAACAATCCTGTGTACCCAAGTTCAACCCTCAGAAACTACATAAAAAAGACAAAAAGCCAATGTGGTGACTCATATCGCAATCCCAGCGATCCTACCTCAGGATGAGAGGCGGAAAGCTTACCTGGGTGCACATGTGTAAGTGTGTGTGCACATGTGTAAGTGTGTGTGCACATGTGTAAGCGTGTGTGCACATGCCCCCATAACACACTAGCATAATAAGCGAATGAAGACCTGTGTAAGGTGGGAGACATTATAAGGGAGTCATTGACCTTTTTCCAGTGTTTTAGGAACTTGAGTTATCAATGGGGCTTTTGTGTTGACTTCATTTTCAATGGCTGATTCTGTTTTATTTTAGAATTAGATTTATTTGGTGTGTGTCTATATATAGTATGTGTGTGCGTGTGCATGGATGTATGTGTGCATGCACATGCACATGTTTGGACATCAGAGGGCCATCTGCAGGACTTGCTTTTCTCCCTCTAGGCCCAAGGATTGAACTCAGGTCCTCGAGCTTGGCAGCAGGCGCCTTTACCCACTAGGTCACGGCTATAATATGTTTGAACACTTACATGTACCAGACACCATACCAACAATTTTGGGAGTGGATGGGAATGGAGACAGTGTTGAGGATCAAGCATTTGCCTGGCATGTTCAAGGCAGGATCATGTAAACTTTACAAAATGCATAAGCAAAACAAAAGCAACACCCTCCCTCCCCCAGTACTGTGATACGTTAACATCAGGGATATAAGCGAACGTTCAATATTATCTTTGTAACTGTCCTGTAAATCTGAAAACAGTTCTACAACCAAAAGTTTACATAAAATAAGCACCTGCCTGGAGTTTGGCCAGTTCTCATTGGTAAGAGAGCAGGGTACCCAGCTTTGAAATAACACAGTGTAAGTCACTGCTTTGAAATACGATAAATATGATTTTACAAGTTCCCTCCAGTTCTGAGAGCCGAACTCACTTGGGCTCTGGTGAAAACCTGTGTAGAAGACAGACTCACAGGGAGAGATCCAGGGAGGCAATGGGTTGAGAAGGAAAGGGTATTGGGGGGCACGCTTGCAGGGGGCACACTTGCAGGGGGTACACTGTTGCAGGTGGTGCCTGCCTCCTCTCACCTCCTTGGAAACCCCCACAAATGTCCACCCCCTGGACACAAGAGAGTCTGCACCAAAGGCCTGGAGACCAGACCCTGGGAGAGTTACCTATCACTGCCATCCACTAAGAATCCAAAACTTCCTCTTACCTGATGAGCTGGTATCTGAGGACCACTGTTACCCAGGATGCCACAGGCAACATTTGTAATGACAGACCTCAGCGGTCAGACAATGTATGCCAAATACTTCAAATCATCCCCCAAATCCACTTGTTCATTAACCCCCAAAGCCATTTTCAACCACTAAAGAAAAGCCAACAGAATCCCTCAAACGAACATTTCAAACGTAACAGGCAACATTCCTTTGGCTCATGCCAGGGAGGTTGGAACCCAGGTCGGGTCCTGATTGGCTCCTGGAAAGTTCCGTCACTTCCTCATGGCCTGTCCACTACCCTCTGCTGTGTTTTGATTGTACATGCTACTATAGAATGTTTTATGTTAAATCATAAACCATTTAAGACATATATTAAAGAATAAAAAACCCCACATGACTGGAAACAAAGATTAAAGTGATATAATTTTTCTATATTAAAGAAACTTAAAGCCCACCTTCCATAAATCCTCTAACCATATCTCCCAAATCAAACACTCTCCTATAATCCATATATACATTGTCATATTTACTAAGGTATACTTTATATGTTGTTATTTTAAGTTCATATAGAAATCAAGGCTGCCTTGTCTGGTCTTAGTGGAAGTGGATACCCAGAGCCCTGCAGAGTCCTGATGTCCCAGGAGAAGGGGAGGAGGTATGGGGAGAGGGGCTGTATGAGGGAGGAGCAGGAGGAGCAGGATCAACGATTGGGATAATAAAGAGATAGATAGACAGAGAGACAGACAGACAGACAGACAGACAGATAGATAGATAGAAGGAAAAAAGAAAAAAATTCCTCAAAACATGCCCAGAAGCCAACCTTATATAGATAATTCCTCACTGAGACTCTCTTCCCAGGTAAGTCCAGATTGTACCAAGTTGATGCTTAAATCTACCTGTCACTACTGTGACCAGTGTCATTGCTTCCCAGCCTTCCCATTCTGGATTCTGCTCCTATACGGACACTTGTACAGTTCCTGGCATGTTTGCATAATTTTTCCCACTTCTATTCCTGGCCCCCTGGTTTTGAAACAGGTCTCACTGAATCATGAGTTTCTTTAGACAATTTGCCTAGAATAAAATTACTACTCATAAATCATAATCCATTTGATTACCAGTAGACAGTTATCAATTGGTTCTCCAGACTCAATTATCATTTCTATTATAACCAGTGTGACCAATCAAGAAGGCCAAGTTAATAATAATGTCACCACCCATTTTCCCAGTCAGGCAATAGTCCCATGACTGTAACACATGGTGACAGCCAGAACCCTAAGTCTACCACGGATAACCTGACAGCAGGAAGACAGGTGTCAGACCACTTCTGAAAGATATTTTTGTTCTTCTCCAAAGCCTTCCAATATGAAGCAATGAGAAATAACTTTAAGGGGGGCTGGAGAGATGGTTCAGAGGTTAAGAGCACTGACTGCTCTTCCAGAGGTCCTGAGTTCAATTCCCAGCAACCACATGGTGGCTCACAACTATCTATGAAATCTGGTGCCCTCTTCTGCCTGCAGTCATATATGCAGGCAGAATGCTTTATACATAATAAGTAAATAAATCTTAAAACAAAAAAAGAAAGAAAGAAAGAGAGAGAGAGAGAGAAAGAAAGAAAGAAAGAAAGAAAGAAAGAAAGAAAGAAAGAAAGAAAGGAAGGAAGAAAGAAAGAAAGAACTTTAAGGGTAAATATCACCATTACAGGCAACACCAAGGGCTGGGAAGATAGTTTAGGGTACAAAGCACTTGCTGACCCAGCATGAGGTGTGGCTCTGTATGCACCTATGACCCTAGTACCGCGGGAGTGCAGTAGAAATTAAGGGACAGTAGGCTTGCCGGCTGCCAGCAGGGTAGGAAAATGGCAGCTCCAGGTTCAGTGAGAGACCCTGTCACAAAGGAATTGGAGAGCCGTGCAGGACACTTGGCCTTTTCCTCGGAACTCTGTACACATGCATATAGCAAATATACATGTGCACACGCAAACGCCGCACATACAAAAGACAAACCCAAAAGGCAGGAAAACTGTCTCTGAGCTGCGTTTTTCTCTCCATTGGGATTCTTATTACAATGTCTAACATGCTACTGTGACTTAGGAGGCAACCTTTGACCTGTCCACCCTCATCACTGTCACTCTGATGCCCCCTACTCTGTGATCCAGCCACAGAGATCTATTTTTAGTTTTCTATTCTTTTCTTTCCTTTCCCTTTCTTTCATCCTTTCTTTCTTTCTTTCTTTCTTTCTTCCTTTCTTTCTTTTGGTGGTGGGGGGGAATGTCGAGACAGGGTTTCTTTGTGTAGCCCTGGCTGTCATAGAACTCGCTCTGTAGGCTAGGCTGGACACAAATTCACAGAGATCCACTTGCCTCTGCCTCCTAAGTGCTGGGATTAAAGGCATGGGCCACCACCACCCAGGGAGTCAGAGTTCTTAAGCCACTGACATGCCTCCCGCTTTCCCCAACCCATCCCTCTGTCCAGGGCTGCCCACGCCCAGCCCAGGACAGGAGCTCTGCTAGTTCCAGCTGACCTCTGCATCAATGTTCAGATGTTGCTTCCTACAAGAGACCCTCCCCAACCTACCCAGTGGTCTAACAATGTAGCTAAGGGTGAATAGGGAGGATGGCTTCCTTCTGTCTTCTAGGATTTATCTACCCATTCGTCTTATGCATCAAATTATGAATGCTCAGAATTATTTTTGAAAAGAACGGAAAACCAATTATATGTAGTCACAAGGAAGCTAGAAAATCATCACAGACAAAAGGGTTGGGGAAGTTCCGGAGCAATTCTGTCACACAGATTGCAACCTGGGAAGAACGGGACAAGAAGAATCATGCTAATTAAGAAGGAATGTCACTCTGATTGTTTTTAAAATGTAAAACATTAGGAATGCATGATATTCCTTGCTTTTATGCACTCTCATTTCCTTTAGATAATACATGAAGTCCTAAGAACTGGACAGTCCCCGACTCTGACCACCTCTTCTTTAACTCCTTCTCAGGAGGGTGGAAAGGGGGCAGCTGCGTACATCTCACAGTGCTTAGAGACCACATTGATAAAAATTAGGCAGCATGCTTTGAATGGACACCATCCAAAACCTTCCCTCTTTCTTTTTGCCTCTAAGCCTGCCTTAATCACACCAATAATAAGAGAGAGCCGATCAATAGCCGCAATCTGAAATATCTTGTCCATCTAAATAAAAGTCTGAGCAATGGATTCAAAGACAGAAATGTCTTCACAATGATTGCTGGCAAGCACAGCCATGCTTCCAACGAAACTCAAATCAATGTTATTTACTAAAGGAAAATATTTACTGCCCAGAACTATAAAAGAAAGAGACGGGGGTGGGGGGGAGGAGGAGGAGGAGGAGGAGGAGGAGAGAGAGAGAGAGAGAGAGAGAGAGAGAGAGAGAGAGAGAGAGAGAGAGAGAGAGAGAGAGAGAGAGGAGGGAGAGAGAGGAGGGAGAGAGAGGAGGGAGAGAGAAGAGGGAGAGAGAAGAGGGAGAGAGAAGAGGGAGAGGAGGAATAGAAGGAGTAAAAAAGGGAAAAAACTTTTAAAATTCTTCTAAAGACCAGTTAAAATAACCTGTTAGGGGGCTGGAGAGGCGGCTCAGTGGTTAACAGTGCTGCTCTGTTGTAATGAGCCAAGTTCGAATCCCAGCACCTAGATCAGTTGACTTTCAAATCCCTATGACTCTGCATCCACGGGCAGCTGCACACGAGCACACACACTCTCAGATACACACACACACACACACACACACACACATAAGTAATAAAAGTAAGTCCTAAAATATATGTCAAGGAAGTTCCTCCAGAGTTCAAAATGGCATGTAAAGCGGACAGTAATGAAAGCTGTGAAAACTGTATCTTCACATTCTACCAGAATAACTTGTACAAAATAGGTCTCCATAAATGTTTTACATCTGTCTGTCTGTCTGTCTGTCTGTCTGTCTGTCTGTCTGTCTGTCTATCTATCTATCTATCTATCTATCTATCTATCTATCTATCTATCTATCTATCTATCTATCTGGGACAGATTGTGTGTGTGTCACAGCATGCATGTGGAGGTCAGAGCACAACTTTCTGAAGTCAGTTCTCTCCTACCAGGTGGGTCCTGGGACTCTGGCTCACGGCATCAGGTTTGGTGGCAAGCAACTTTATCCACCAAGACATTTCACTGGCATTCAATAAGTGTGTTTGATGAGTGAAGGGCTTATTTTTGCCATAGTAGGTACTTTGCTATGTCTGCCTTTGTCTTATGAGATAGGCTCCCACTATTGGAATAGCTGGATGGAGGCTCAGCCACGCCCTCCAGCATCATTACCAGTTTGGATCAAACAGCTCGTTTTTTTTTTTTTTTGATCAGTCAGCTGTATCATGAACTAAATGATTCCCTCCTGTGCCCTATGTGATCATTTAGCTAAGGCTCCCACTCAGCTATTCATACAGAGCTGTGGCATGGGCTCCACGACACCTGGATCTTACTCATCTACCAACAGAGCTGATCTCTTATCTCTCCGTGCTACTGTTCAGCCTTGGCATTGCTCTTAACTTTACACAGTGCGATGCTACAGATAATTAGAGGATCGCCAGCATGGGTAGTAGAAAAACACAAAACGCACATTCAGGAAAATATCATGTTTCAAAAGAAGAAAGCATGTTGCTACAGAATTGAAATGCCCTTTCTGTAATCCAGACTTAGGAAAATTATTCCAAGTCTGTGCTGGCTAGTTTTATGTCAACTTGACACAAGCTACCGTCACTTGAAGGGAGGGAATCTCAATTAAGAAAAATGCCTCCATAAGATCTGGCTCCAGGGCATTTTCAATTAGTGATCGATGGGGGAGGACCTGGCCTTTTGTGGGTGGTGCTATTCCTTGGCTCCAGGTGGTCCTGGGTTCTATAAGACAGCAGGCTGAGCAATCCATAAAGAGCAAGCCAGTAAGCAGCATTCCTCCATGGCCTCTGCATCAAATCTTGTCTGGAGGCTCCTGCCCTGCTTGAGCTCCTGTCCTGGCTTCCTTCAGTGATGGACTCCAATGCGAAGTGTAAGCCAAATTAACCCTTTCCTCCCCAGCTTGCTTTTTTGGTCATGGTGTTTCATCACAACCTTAGAATCCCTAACTAAGATAAAGTCTTAAATTCTTCTACTATGAAAAAACAAAACAAAAAACCACCTTTTTCAGTGACCTGTCATACATTCTCAGTAATTCTTATCATTTAAGATTAAATTGAAGCCTAAGAAAATTAAAAGGCATTCTTGGATGATGATTTTCCTGCAGTTTTCAATATATCCTATTGAACCGTGGTGTCATAGTAACAATAGGAGGGAGAAATTTGTTTACAGGTGATTAGGCAGTGTAACATGGCTGACAGGTGATTAGCCCCTTCAGCAATACCGTGTGTTTGCTCTCAACAGGGTTAAGAGCTCTTGTTATACAATCATTAGGACTGGGGTTTGAATCCTAGCACTCATGCGACAAGTCTGTGCTGTGCAGGTCTTTGGCTCCGGAGGTGGGAGGACCTCAGACTTGCTGGGTTCCACCCTGGATGAGAACATGGAAGCCCCACATTCTGCAAAAGGACCCACATCAAAATCAAAATCAAAGTGGAGAGTGGTAGAGGCCTTCTGTGCACATAGAGAAGGGGCATGTACCTCTATACTACAACACACACACACACACACACACACACACAATGTGTATGTGTGTGTATATATATGAAAATATACATATATTCAAGACACACACATGCATACATATAAATAAATATGTAAACAAATACATTTTAAAAACCTCTGAGAAGTGTTGCAAGCATTTTAAAAGAAAAAAGGAGCTACAGGAAAACACACTTCTTCCTTCTCCTTAGAGAGACCCAGGAGCCTCAGCACTGGTGTCTTCTCGTTAATGACCCAGCAGCGTTTCCAGCTGTATTTGCACTAAAGCATTAACAAAGAAGAGAAAGGAGTCTATTCCTTTGCAACAGTCTCTGATTTCATTTACAAAATTGACCAAATGGGGGAAAATAAGCTCTTGGGTATATTTTTTTTTAACTAGGGAAATGGCTAAAGCACATTTACTTTTCTTTTGCCTTTTCTAATTTGCCTTTGTGCTCCTGACCCATGAAACTGTATCTGATTACACATCGGTGAGAATAATCAGCCTAAATTGATGACTGACATTTGAACAGACTGAACAGGAATATTTCACCACAGAAATCTGGACCATTTTCTGAGGGCTCTTTTGACAAGTGAGCTTCATAAATGCCCAGTCCTTTGAGGACTTAATTAGGAAATCAGAACGCTTGATTTGAGACTCTTTTGAAAGAGGCACACCTCTCTACTCTCAGACTCGGTGTCTAGAGAGCACAATCACAGCACTTACCATGTTTGTTTCTCGGTCTCCCCCTGACTCGCCCACGGCTGACGACTCCTGAGTGGGCTTGGGCACCTCAGAAGTGGCCGGCATCTCTTCACCTGGCAGAGAAAACTTTACATGTTTTTCTGTCAAGTTTTTGGATTTAAGGATACTGTTGAGACCATTTTCAGTCTCCTGTTTGGCAGATTCAATTCTGTTTTCCAAATCCTTTTGTTTATACTTAAGCGATTTTATGTCATCTTTAATAATCTTCTGTCCCGCTGAAGATGTGTTTTGCTTGATGGATTTTGCTAACGCAGAAGCCTTCTTCAATGCATCACCTTGAAACTGGAGTCTGCTCTCCAGCTCCTGGGGGTAGAGCAGAGTCTGTTATAGAAAGTATCATCATCGGGCCTCAGGAGAGTGGGCTGACTTTTTTGCAAATCATAGTGTTCTGTTTCACTAATACAAAATGTGTATTATAAAAACGAAAGTGTTAATACTTCAAAGAAGAAACTTTGGGGAAAATTTCAAACCACTGTGGCATCCCACATCAAATTTTCTAATAGATGTTCCTAGTTCTCATAAGGACTAGGAAGTCTGTACCCGGTAATGAAGAAAATGTTCATTGTTCAGTCTGTAAAATACAGGAGGCTGTCAGTAGGCATTTGCTGGGTATATTTCACTTAAGATACAGCTTCCTGAGCTGGAGGGATGGCTTGGTGGTTTAAAAAACAAAACAAAACAAAAAACCCACTGTTCTTCCAAAGGACTTAAGTATAGTTCCCACACGGCTGTTCACAACTGCCTGTAACTTCAGTCTCAGGATATCCAACTCCCTCTTCTGGTCTCTATGGGGACTGCATACACACGGTACACAATCATAGGCAGGCTAAACACCCACACATATAAAGTAAAAATAGGTAAATCACCAGCACTAGAAAGGCAAAAGCAAGTGTATCTCTGTGAGTTCGAGGCCAGCCTGGTCTATGTACAAGTTCTAGACCAGGTGGAGCTACATAGTTAGACACTGTCTCCCCTCCCCCCACCCCAAATAAACACACACACACACACACCTATTATAACCCTAGCACTTGGGAGGGTGAGGGAAAGAATCACAAGTTCAAGGCCAGCCTAGACTACATAGTGAGACCCTGTCTCCTTTTCTTTTCTTTTCTTTCCTGTCTTTCATTGGTTTGTTTGTTTGCTTTTCAAGACAGGGTTTCTCTGGGTAGCCTTGGCTGTCCTGAAACTTGCTCTGTACAGCAGGTTGGCCTTGAACTCAGAACTCAGAGATCTACCTGCCTCTGCCTCCCAAGCGCTGGGGTTAAAGGTGTGCACTACTACTGCCAGGCTAGATTCAGGTTTTTTAAAATTCAAACATTGAATGAGTACCTGCACCATGAAAAGTATCAAAAAGGATAAAAAGAATCATTTGGAATTCCCATATCCATCTAATGCTAGTATTTAATATTAAAAGCTAATTTTACACAGGGCACTGCACAGGCCTGCCACACTGATTGCACACGTGAGAAACCAAAGGTGGTTTGCAGGGTGGGTAAGGCCACTGATCCCCACTAGAGGGCACCAGCCGCTGCAGGAGCAAAAGGGAAGGAGACCATAATGAAAATTGACGGGGAAATCTATGTAATTCTTATTCACCCAAGCTGGCAAACGGGTACACTTCCCCGAGGTCATGCCATGCTGCCCTCATCCTCTGGTTTCTCAGAATCCCCTGGAATTATGTTGTTTAGGAAATAGGATAATGAGGAGTGACGGGCTAGTGTTAGGTAGAACTATCTCTTCTAAGGGCCCACTCAATCACTGTTCAAATGGCTTCACCAAGGGACTGACCACTAGAGAACCATTCCCCGCCCCCCTCCCCCCTGCACCTTCCCAAACTGCTGAGATCTTTCTAAATAGCACTTGAATTTCTTTGCTCAAAGTTACTGAAAAGTCAAAGTTGTCGAGAATATTGATTTTCCCCCCCAAAATGTGTATTATGTTTGGACATTGTTCATTACCTGTAACTTCTGCATTCTCTCCTTAACCATTATTTGGTTCTTAGACCCATCACAAAGACTGAAATATTCCTTGGAGATATCATCCAGTGTGGTGTTTAGGTCTGTGAGGCAAACCTGGTATGAACTGTGTTCTTGAACATGACCCTCTAATTTTTGCACAGAATCCTAAAAAATAAAACCATTGACAATTAAGAAAATATTTAAGGTTCTTTTTTTTTCACTCAGAAAATAGTTATATAATTCCCACAGACTTAATTTACAAGATTTCATATTGAAACAAGAATATGCCCATAAGTGACCCAGAGCTGTTGGTAAATATGTCACTACAAAGTCTCCATCTCTCGATAAAAAATTACTGAAACATTTGCTCTTGGCATGTTTCCTTGCCTTAATTTCCTTCCTAAAGGCAATTCGTCGAGAGAATTATAAAGCAAAATGACTACAAATTATATCACTAAATCACAAACAAGTAAGGTTTTATTTGTTGCTTTAAAACAAAGAGTTTGCATCTCAAAATGACACTATAAAAGAGCAACCTAATTCCAGGATTTTCTCCTAAGAATAAAAAGCAAATTTGTGTTAGGAAGAAGTAATCATAACTCAAAAACAAAACCATCTTCAGGTTATCTCCCTGGGCTAAAGAAGGAAGAGGACCACACCTTCTTAGACACCCACCGGCAGAAGTAACCTATAGAAGACCCATATAAGTAGTCATCCAAACCTGTGCCCATCTCCCAGAATTTGGATAATCTGGATTTCTTGATCAGTTAATCCTTATACTGAAGCTAGCTTTCAATGTTCAAGGAATTAAAGTTAGTGTTACTGAAAGAATGAACTCTTATGAAAAGGGGATAATTCATCTCAACTCATTCAATCACAGATTGGAAAGATCCGTGGGAGGAATATGACAATTTATATGAATTATTACTCTAGATGGATGAGTGGGTGGATAAATGATATATGACTAAGCATATTAGCAGTGGGTGGGTAGGTGGAAGAATGGATGCATTTGTTGACAGATAAATTTGACAAGTGAGTGAGTGGATGAATAGATGAATGGATAGAGAGATAGATGGGTGGATGGATAAATGGGTAGATAGGGAGATATGTTAGTGGATGGATGGATGGATGGATGGATGGATGGATGGATGGATGGATGGATGGGGAGGTAGATGAGTGGATGGATAAATGGGTAGATAGGGAGATATGTTAGTGGATGGATGAGTGGATGGATAGATGATGGATGGATGAATGGATGGAAGGTTGGATGGATGGATGGATGGATAGATGGATGGATGGATGGACAGACGGATGGATGGATAGATGGTAGAGGAATGGATGCATGAATGGATGCATGGATGGGTGAATAATGATCACATTGCCATCTTAATAGAGATTCCTAAGGAACTTTAAGCTACCTGACTACTGAAGAGGGGAATTTCAACAAGAGGAAATACCCTAATCAACACACAATGGCTTTCTCTCTTAAAAGTGACTGAAGGAGGGAGAGTCCTCCCTTCTTGAGAGTTGGTATTTTCATGTACAACTAAAACCCCCTTAAAGCCTTGGGTTCAGCAAAAGAACAACACCCAACACTAGTTCTGCAGAAGAATCTCGTGTCTTGGCTGTCGCAGGCACAGTCCCCGTCGCAGGGATTTCCTCTGCCCGTCTCTCACCTGGAGCTGCTGGAGAAGGCTCTCGTGCAGGTGTTTCACCTCCAGCCACGGCTCCTCGCTGAAGCTTGGATTTTTAGTGCACTCCAAGAGGTAATTGCCCTGAGATTTTAGCTCCTCGAGCAAGGCTGTCAAGTCCTGGGCTTTCTGGAGGAATTTCTTACAGATTTTTAACTGGGTTTGCTTCTCCGGCAGCCCAGGCTGCAGAGCAAAGCCTGCCTCTTGCTGCTTCTTCAGCTCTGTGAGCATCAGCCTCAGGTCCTCCTTACTCTGCAAATACTTTTCTCCTTCTAGTACAAGCTTTTCTTGATGGCTAAATGTTACGAAAGAGTTTACAAAAGGAATGGCATTAAGCAAAATGAAGGGGCATTGTGTATACTCTATTCGACATACATTATTCGTAGGTGGCATTAAAGCAATATCAATGTGTATTATTTCTGTGGACCCTAGTTAACACTCCAACCCTTTAAACAGCACTAAACCTAGCTCAGAAATTGAGTATTACGTAGGGATAATTTTTGTTACACAATTAATATTTGTTACAAAATGTTTTACTTTCAAACTAGTCCCAGCAATGTTTATTGTACTTCAATATATTATAATGTCCTATTTTAGACTTATATAAAACTAAAACAAGTGGCTGGAGAGAAGACAGGTCACGTGCCGACCTGAAGACCTAGAGCCCAATGTCTTGGATGCCTAGGCCTCACTGGCCAGCTAGCCTAGCCTACTTAACGATTCCAGGCCAGTGAGAAACCCTGTCTCAAAGGCAGACAAGGTAGACAGACGCAAGACCACCACCTGAAGTCAGCCTCTGGCCTCCACACATGTGCATGCATGCACAAACACACACACATGCATAAACAAACATGCACACACAAAGTGTTTAATTTGGATTCAATTCCAGGTGAGAAATGTGCTGTTTAAGATATGATAGCAACTGAAGGCTCAGGAGCCATTACAGGAACAGGAACTGGAACAGAAAGGTTATAGGAGCCAGTGGTCCAGCGGCCAAATGAAACAGTTGCTGGACATGGCACGACTCCTACACTCCTGAGCTCGTGGTAGCCATGGCTGCCAACACAAGATCAAGACAGGGCATAGTCTAGCATAAAAAGGGGAGGGGCTCGGGAGCCCTGCCTCTAACGGAAGAGCTATTGACAGCTAATGGTTGTTAGGAAAGGAGAGTCAGTTGTCTGCAGGGTGTAGTTCCTGGTATATGTACCTCACTCCAGTGGATGACCTCATATCCATGAGCGTGTGGATGGCACAAATTGGACTCTGGAGATTACTTTTTTAAAAAAGTGAAAAAAACCACAAAATTTAGAGAGGATAAGCAGGTGAAGGGTGGATCTAGGAGGAAGTTGGGAGGAATAGGTCAGTATAATTAAAAATTCAATACATAAAATCCTCCAAGAACTAATAAAAACATGATATAGTGTTTTAAAAGATATGCTATGAAGAAGAATCTTCACTAGAGAAACTAGTTATATGGCTCAAAGGGAAAAGGGGCTTGCAGCCAAGCTTGAGGTCTCAAGTTCAATCCCCAGGATCCACATGGTAGAAAGAGCGACCTAGCTAAGTTGTGCTCTAACCTCCACATGTGTGTTGTGGCACACACATACCAGCACTTACACATATACATATCACACACACACACACACACACACACACACACACACACAATATTTTCAACAAAAAAAAGAATCTTCACTAGAAATATGTTTATAGGATTCATCCTATATTTATCAATGTTTACACATAAGAATGTCTTTTTTAAAATGTAATTTTTTAAAAGATTTATTTATTTATTATATGTAAGTACACTATAGTTGTCTTCAGACACACCAGGAGAGGGCGTCAGATCTTATTACAGATGGTTGTGAGCCATCATGTGGTTGCTGGGATTTGAACTCAGGACCTCTGGAAGAGCAGTCTGCGCTCTTAACCTCTGAGCCATCTCTCCAGCCCCATAAGAATTTCTTAGACTAAGATTTAAAAGGGTTCATTATTCCACAGTCTTCCCATGTGGATGCTATCAAGGAAACGCATTAGCATAGGAACGGGAGGAAGGATAAAAATAATCTGTTGCTAAGAGTCACACAGGTCAAGGCTTCAGTCACCCTAAACAGACTACAGAGACTACCCAGCCATCTCTTGGCTCTTCTGGAGATCTGCTCCACTGTGGCCACCCCTCACAGGCTTCTCGCCTGTAGATATCTTATCCAAACCCAGGTGGCAGGAGAAACACTTACTGTGATTTTACCAGGCAAGAAAAGCAGCCAGCCTTTACCTTAGGTACGTGTTGGCTAGATGGAGCGTGTTGTCCCACTGGTTGCCGAGGTCCGCGAGGGTCTCCTGAGTCAGCGGGGCCTCACAGTGTTCTGCTTGTCTCATTACCATCTGGATTTTAGCATCCCCTTCAGGCTTCAGGGCAATGATTTCCTGGAATCAAGAAGGTTCTATAACTTCATCTGAATTACTCCCAGATATCAGATATGAAATCTTTTGTTGTCAGACTTATACCATGTTGCTAACTATAGTCTATTCCGTAATAACTCTTTTATTTTATATATACTCCAAAGATGAAGACACCTCCCCTCTTCACAGTGTACACAGTTGATTCTTAATAAAGAAGTGTTGGTTTGAACTAACTGTACTCCTGCTCACCCTTAATTTTCAAAAGCCCTGACAAATCCTCCTTCCTGGCCACTTCTTAACATTGACATGGAGAGTCAGAGGTAACAAATTGAACACACATGGTTATGTATCTAAGAGACTCATGTGTCCTTCCTGTGAGCTCTTTTCTCCAGGACTAGTTACCAGCTCCCCGTCTCTTCTTTGCTCTGTTAAAACTGAGCTCTTGTCTTGGAAGCAACCACTCGGGACTCACACTGGCTGGCAAAGATGTAGGGCTGTGATTCTGAATACTCATTCTCAGTGACTCTTGTAGCTCAGTACTCCCCATCGCTTCTTCCTGCCACGACCCCCCACAGACGTGATTCCAGTACACACCTGCACACTATCCCTGCAGTTTCTAACAAGTCATGTTCAGTGACTCTCCTCTTAGATGCAGTCACAGCTCTAGAGAATCCCCTGCCTCACCCCATACACACTATGAAGCCGGTGATGCTTTATGAGCAGAGTTACCTACTCCCAAGATTCCTCTCTATGCCGCCCTTCACCTTGCCAAGTCTTCAGCTCTCCTGACATAGATGACTTTGCATCCTCCCAGACTCCTGCCTGCTGTGCCTAAGTAGGACCTTTATTTCTACCTGTTACAAGGGATGATGAACAACTGGCCACTGCCCTCTTGGAAAAGAAGAACATACTTTTCCTTTTTCATATACATTAAATTAATTTTAGGCCATCACCACCCTTTTTTTGTAAGCTCAGTGATTTGAATTTCTTCAACCACCCCGCACTGATCTTATTTTCGATTAAGAAAGAAATCTTTGCAGTTTTCCTCTGAAGAGTTCACTCTGACCTCTCAAATTTGGTTTCCACGGTTATACCTTTATTTTTTGGATTCTTTCTTCAAGTGGCATTTTGCCTTCTGATGAATTCAAAGCCATAAGGGACTCTTTAATCTCTTTTATCCAGTGAATTACATTATGGGCAAGATCATTAAAGCTCTGGTCTTCAGCAGCTGGTAACTTATCCTCTTCCTCAGTTTCATGCATCTGTCTCAATAAAGCCTGGTATCTATCAATCAGATGTGTGGAGTCTTGGATTGTTTCTTCTCCCTCGGGGAGTCCGTGCTCCTTCAGAGAGTCACTCAGCTGGGCCACAGTCTCAAACTGCTCCCTGTAATTTCCAAATACCATTGACAGTTTATTAGAGCCCAGTGGAGAAAGGACACTCCCAAATAATGCATTTCAGTGAAGAACCCCATACCTCTTCCTAATTAACACTTGGGAAAACAGATCCGTTCTCTCTCCTGATGCTTCCATTTCTTTCCAATTCTCTTCTTGATTAGTCAACCACTTACTTAGGCTTCTGCAATCATCTTCCAATCTACAAGGCCAATTCCCAGATAAGAACACAATATAAGAAAAATGACTGGACAGAAACCAGAGGGTGATACAGCAACTAGATTTTTACTGCTTATTTAAAACAAACAAACAAATACCTTAACTTGATACATATCCAAACTTAAATAATTATTGCCTATATTCATGAAGGCAAAGAAGCAAACAAATGCAGGAAATTGACTGGCCAAGAAACAATGTTTGGACTCTCCTGTGAACCAATGTCATTTTAGATAGCTTTGAAGAACCCCCTAAAGTTTTGTATTCCCAGCATAGAACCTGGATTTAGAAGTTACAGTCAGGAGTTGGAGAGATGGCTTAGCGGTTAAGAGCACTGACTGCTCTTCCGAAGGTCCTGAGTTCAAATCCCAGCAACCACATGGTGGCTCACAACCCTCTGTAATGAGATCTGACGCCCTTTTCTGGTGTATCTTTAGATAGCTGCAGTGTATTCATACACATAAAATAAATAAATAAATCTTAAAAAAAAAAAAGAAGTTACAGTCAGTGTCTCAGCTCAGAGGTAGAACGCTTGTTCTGAGGCCTTAGATGTTATACCAAAGCAGGGAGGCGTAGAGGGGCTGGAGATTTGGTGCAACAGTTAAGAGCCTTTGCTTTTTCAAAGGAGCTGAGTTCAGTTCCCAGCACCCACATAGCAGCTTATAACCATCTATAACTCCAGTTCCTGCGGAGCTGACTTCCTCTTCTGACCTCACTGGGCACCTGGCACACACGTGGTGCACAGGCATACATGTAAGCAAACATTCATACACATAAAGGTCAGTATTTTTAAATGTATACTTTTATAGGAGTGAGATTCAAACCCATGGGATTACAATGACAACAGATCAAAATTATCTGACAAAAAAATTATATCTGTATTGAAATGTACATACAGTCTTTTATCTTTTTTGTCCACAATCCTTAAATATACAGTATAACAACTATTTACATAGCATTTACATTGCATCAGCTTTTATAAGAAATCTACAGATGGTTTAAATAAAGTCTATGGAAGAACGTGTATCAAGTATTGCAAATATGCAATTTAAAGAAAGGAGCGTCCACAGGGGTCCCTTGAACCAGTTCCCAAGAGATAGCAGGGAACAACCGCATCTATTTCACTTGGGAAATTAGCATGCATTGACTATCCCAGCATGTGTAGCATACGCTTAGTGAACAGGAAAGCACTACCACAAAATCCCACCTCAGGAGCTGCTGAAAGGAGTTATTCAGTTCCCGTGCTCGGGCCTGGCACATGGATTCCATGTTTTCTAATTCCAGTTCTTGACTCCTGAGCCAGCTGTCAAGCTCTTTCACGTGAGCTTTGGGTAAGAGCATCTTCACATGCTGTAGAACGGTCTCCACCTGCTGTATCTTACTATTTCCTCCTCCAAGAGCCAAGAAATCCTTAAGAAATATAAAAAGTCAGTTACATCTACAGCGAAGTCAAAATGTGTCTGCCATGTCCTTGGGCTAGGACAACATGGCTGACTCCACAGACAGATCATTTCCAATAGTTCTAGAATGGAGGAGTGTGTGTGTGTGTATGTGTGGTATGCATGTGGTGTGTGTGTGAGCACGTGTGTGCTGTACATGTTTATGTGGTATGTGTGTGTGTGAGCATGTGTGATGTGTGTATGGTATGCGTGTAGTGTGTGTGTGTTTAATGTCTGTGTCTGTGTTTGCATCTGGCTTTCTGAGGCCTACATCAAGCTATAATAATGCAATACCACAAAGACGCCTGCATGGGGACAAGATGGAGAGAGCTAACGTCTCCTATCTTGGTGATGCTTCAATTCTCATAAATACTTTTCCTTCATTCTCCTTCTGGCAATCCATATGTGAAACTGAACAGATAATTCTTTATTTACCTTTTCCCAGATCCCCCATCCCAGTGTTCATGTTTCAAGGTCTGGGCATCAATTTCTGAGGCCCATGGAATAAGCGAGTGTAAAAGTGAGCAGAACTGTTGCCATGCTGTGTTCTGAAGCCACGCGCTGGTGGCCAATGAAATACAGAGAGTGATGTGGTGTATTGTCTGCACAAACTCCTTTCCAAGGACAGAGGACATCAGTAGAGGGAATTGGATCCGCATCAAGCAATGTATTGAATAGGACAACAATAGTCACAAGGGAGAACATGCACAAGGTATATGCAAACACTACATCATTGTATATAAAATACTTAACCATCCACGAACATTGCTATCTCTGAGGCTCGGGAAGGGGAGAAGTGCCTGGAGCTACCAATAAGCTTAAGAACATAATATACCATCTAAACAAAGTCAGAAGCCCTAGCTATTGGGGTCAGAGGTGAGAGAATCGCTTAAACACAGGGGCTCAGGGTCAGCCCAGATAGCGTAGTGAGATTTATCATAGACGTTTAGTCTTGATAAGTTTTTGGCATCTGTGTCTTACAGAAAGTTTTTGCAGCTTTTGTTCCATGTTCAGCTTTGTTTCTGGTGGTTCAAAGCACTCCTCAAGATTCATTTTGACATTGCTGAACCAGTCATTAAAGTTCTTACACTGCTCTGTAGAAGAAAAGAAAAAACTTCCATGTATTCAGACAGTAATTCATATACTTTATACAAAAGAGACTAGGAACTTGCTTCCCACAGCAGTGGGCAAAGCCATGACACATTCTTAAATTCAGTGCTGAGGACCAGTGGAGTACAGAGAGTAATCTGGTGTACTTTTTGCACAAACACCTTTCTAAGCACACAGGACATCCAAAGACATCAACAGAGGCAACATGCTCACAACCACACCCACACTGACCACATGGCCCCAGTGATCACGAAATAGAGATTTAAGGCTTGAAAAAAGGGCTATGACTTATACTAGGCATTAACAGTGTCCCCCCCCCCTCAAAAGGATTTATCCAAATATTATTCCTTTAAATACAGTCTGTACAAGCTATCTGGAAGTTGAGTTTAGATCAGCCTTTGGGCCCACAGTGCTATTTCCATATTCATATTTCAAGGTTGCCAGAAACAAAGTTCGAGACACATCATGCTCACCATTCAAGAATGTGGCAAAGTGATCCTGCAAAGCGTTCTTTTTGGTATTAAATAGACTGCTGACACTAGCGTACTGTTTCTTCAGTTCGGAGAGCTCTGGAGTCAGGCATCCTATCTGATTTTCCAGGACTGTCATACTGTGCTTCTGCTCGAAGATCTGCTGCTGGATTTCCTGCACACAGAATAAACCAGTCACTGCATCCTCAAATGGGCTCACTTCCTTCCAGAGCTCATGAGCTCCTAATCATATACATGTCTGTGTGTACATGTATGCACTGGTTTATACATACATGTGTGTGCCAGTGTGTGTAGAAGCCAGAGGTAACCTAGAATGTCTTCCTTGACTATTCTCCACATTATTATTATTATTATCTTATTTTTATTGAGATCACTGAACTTGAAGCTCATTGATTGGCTGGGTTAGCTGGCCAACGATTCCCTTGCCTCAGCTCCCCCTCCCCCCCACTAAGGTTACCTGCTATGTTTGGCTTTTTTAAAAGAAACATGGATGCTAAGGATCTGAGCCCGGACCCTCCTGCTCACATTGCAAGGACACTGACAACTGATGGCTCCCTGGGTACAGAGATTTTCAATATTTTTATAAGCCCAAACAATTTTCAGTTAAGTAACTCTGCTTTCTAGTTCATAGCTAACTTACAGTATAATACATTTACTTTTTTATACTTATTTATTTGATGTGTGTTTTGGTGCCGTTGTGGACATGTGGATGCATTTGAAGTGTCATGTGGGTTCAGGGGATTGAACTCAGGCCATCAGGCTTGGAGTATCTCACTAGCCCACAATACCTACCCTCAGCCACCCAGCCCCCTCCATTTTCACTAACTACACAAGGCAAAGATCACCAAAAGTAAGCATTGGCGAAATTTCAGTGGTAGGGAGAAGTTCTTGTCTAACATGAACTAGGTCTAATCACTAGTACCACCAATATATATTTCAAAGTAATAAAAGAAAGAGTGCAAACATAGGTCTGAGCACAGGAGATGGGCAACTGAATGGTACCTCAAGCTTCGTGAAGATCTCCAGGCTATCGGAAGGAGACAAGGCATTCAGGAGGGACTCAGTCATCCCCATCTGGGTCTTGGCCTGGTCCAGATCCTCTCTCAGCTCAGCTGTGTTTCCACTGGGCCCGTAGCTATTGGATTCTCCTGTAGCATGTGTTTTTACATCTTTCATCTTGCTCAAGACAGAGGACTCCATGACCTGAAATCACCAAAGGCAGGACACAACACATGCAGTAAGGAGCCTGTGTTACATACCTCAGGCAATGGCTACGGAAGAAATTGACAACACTTCTTCTCAGAGTGAAAAAGATTCTTATCACATTGTTCTATATCGCTGTCTTAAAAGAAATAAGCACTAAGGCTGGGTGTAGTGGCTCACACCTTTGACCCTTGCATTTGGGAGGCAGATCTCCAAGTCCAGCCTGGTCTCCAGAGCAAGCCCCAGGTCAGCGAGGTGTACACAGAGAAATCCTGTCTCAAAACCAAACCAAACCAAACCAAAACCAACCAGCCAACAAACAACAACAAAAACCAAAAAGAAACAAGAACTATGTGAAAAAATAGAAATCAATACTTTTTTTTTTTTAGAAATCAATGCTTTCTAAGAGAGTAACTGGAATCCTTCTTCCCAAATAAATTGTATCCAACATGCAAACTGAAATGTTATGGTGCTCATGAGAGAAAACCTATTTCCAAACACATAAATAATTTTCAGAGAGATAGAGAATCTTCCATTGAGACCTGAACTTTCCATACCTGCAGCTCAAGTGGTTTCTCATTACTCTGAAGCAGCAACTGTATGTCAGTCACTCTTCTAGAAAATTCTGCAGTTTGCTCTTCATGGACTTTTAACTCTTCCTAAAATAGAAGATTTTAAAGAGAAATATCTTTATTTCATCTTACTTTCGGGGACCTATGATTAGTATTCTTGACATACAGAAACTTGAAGGTGCCCTTGAATTTCTCCTAATCCTTTGTTTTTCTAACGGTTTGAAGAATAACAAACCCAAATGCCTTAGGGGTAAGGCAAATGACAGCCAAGGGAAGAGTCTCCTCTCAAGACAATAGGTTGGAGTAAGGCTTGTGCCAAGAGGCTGCTTGCATGGCTGAAAAACATGGCCAATGTCTTGGCTATGCATATACAAATTCTGAATGAGCATGTGAACCCTTGGAATCTGGCCCATAGGCTGGCTGTTTATAGTTCTTGACTTCACATTTTCAAATAACCTATAATTTAAGATGAAACTAAAAGACTCTTAGAGATGACCAATTTTATACCCATCCCAATTGTCCAGGAAACTGGAAATCAACTTCACATTTTAAAAACTTTTCCCAACATGTAGAAAAACACATGAATTAAAATTTAAATAAAATGCAAGAAGTTGGGAGATAATGAGATTTACAGCTTTAGATATATACATGCCCATATTTTTTAGACTATACTGAATCACATTTAACTGTCAGTATTTAGATGTTTTCTGATCTAGAAAGGCCTTGTGCAAATTAAAGACATTAAACAAATAAGCAGCTAGAAAGAGTTGCCAACTGTGGCGCTGACATTGAACTCAGAGCCTTAGGCATGCATGCTAGAGAGGCATTGTACCTCTGAGCTACACCCAGCTACAACAGAAACAACTCTTTCTACCTCAAAAGAGGTAATGCCAAATTGAGAGCACTGTTTTAAAAAATCAGCTTTCTTCTTGTTGGAACCCTTCCTCACCCAAGGTCATTGCATCCACAAAGCCCTTGGTTGTCTGTGAATCCCAGTCAAACAGTACATGCAAATATTTGCCTGTATTTCACAGAGCAATCAATGGAGTTGAAAGCCCTCTCAGGGGAAAGCAAGAGAAATATATTGTTTCATTGCAATTATTCTATCCTGATGCAAAAGGCAAAGGCAACATTAAGGTGTCGACAGCGTGTAGCCAAGGCACCTGTCTTCTCAGGGTTGAGTTACCTTCAGCCTTTCTCTCTCCTCTTCAGTCAGCTCATGGGATTCTGCATCACCAAGGATCTTTTCAGTCCACTCATCGATGTTGTTTTTTATGTTGAAAAGTTTGTCCCATAAGGCCAGTGCTCGGCCAAGATTTTCACCGTATTCTTCTGTCTTCTCATTTATCTATAGCCGATTTTAAATAGAAAATAATGAACATGGGTATGGAGAACATTGTTTCATTCACTTGTTTTGAAATATTTTAATAGAAGCTAATTGTCTGATACATCAACAAAAAAATTTATTTTATATATCATGTTGCTCTATCTCTTTAAAGATCTCTTGGAAGATCTAGGCCAGGCTGTACTGCATAAGGCCTTTGCCTCAAGAAGGGAATGCTCTAATCCAGGCACTGAGGAGAATAAGGCAGGAGTCTCAGTGCAAGTCTGGGGTCATCCAGGTCTTTGTAGTAAGTTAAAAAGCTAGCCTGCGCTACATAGCAAGACTCTGTCTCAATAAATAAATAGACAAATGAATAAATAAAATTATCTGATTAAACAAAAAATATAGATAACTTAGTTTGTAACATATCAAATTAAGCTACAAATGTTATCAAGTGTACAGTTAAATATTAAGATCTTGAATGAAAGTCATGTTGACTAATTTATTTTCAATATAGTAAATATAATTTTAAAAGTTTTGTTCCTTTTTTTTTTTAAAACAAAGACTCACTATGAAACCTTGGCTGACCTGAAACTCTATGTAGACCAGGCTGACCTTGAATTCACAGAGATCAATATGCCTTTTGACACCCAAGTGCTTGTACTTAACAGCATATACCATTGCCTGGTTATTTTCATTTTTTTGAGTCAGGCTCTCATGAAGCTTAGACTAGCCTTCAATTCATCATCTTTTTATTACTACTTCCCAAGTGCTGGGATTACACGTGCATACTACCATGCCTGGCACATACACACACACTCAAGCACACACAAACACATGCATACACACACAAAATCTGGAAGACTAAGGTTGCATTTGTTAGTACTGTCTAACTATGAGATGGAATTAATTCCTAAATCATATTTTTTTTACAAAAAAGTAAAAAAAATATTTTTATAAAGAATAACAGCTTAAATTTTCATTATCATAAGAATACTAATATTCTCGCTAAATAGCAATTTGTTATGAAGCATAATTTTTAGTTAATTAACTGGTCACATACATCAAGCCATCTATCCACAATAGCATTAGCCTCTTTTTCAAAAGGGGGGTCTTCAAAGGTTTTCATTTTATTTAGATGATATTGTAGGTTTTTACAAATCTGATTTATCTTGTCTACAACTTCTAAATGGTCGCTGAATTCTTCTTTGACAGTTTCAATCTGTAAAAAAAAAAAAGCAAAAGATATATATTCAAAACATATATATATAGAGAGAGAGGCAACTGGGAGAAAATTCTATTTTGTTTATCATTCAACCTCCCCCTAGAAATGACCATAAGGGCCAGCAGAGTGGATTAGTAAGGGCCATCACTGCCAAGCCGCAGGACCCCATAATGGAAGGACAAATGACTGCCCTTCCTCAAGTATTCTACATGCATGCTCTGTGACATCCATGTGCTCTCACTCTCTCTATGTAAGCAAATGTCAAACAAACAAAGATCATAATGTGACTGTAATTTTTCTGCTTTCCCAGTGGGCGATTGTTAGAATTCTGTTATTTTAATGATAACCTTTGCTCAGTTTTCCTCCTACTCTGCATTATGAAACATGTATCTAGTTTTAAATTCTCATTTCTGGGGTTTGGTACTGGAGTCAAACCCAAAGTCTCATGCATACTGGGCAAGTGTTCTATCTTCATGCTACACTGGGTTACTTTTGGGCACTCTTGTTATATACTTCAGGTTGGGCTTGAATGCATCGTTGTCCTGGCAATTTTATCACTGGAGAAACTGAGTTAAGGGTGTGAAGGGGCACTTCTTTAGGACATATAGTTACATGTGAATGAAGAAGTATCGCAATATAAGAAGCTTAAATAGTGACATTACAACCAGGCAAAGTAGTATATGTTTAAATCCTAGCATTCGGGAGCCTGAGGTAAGAGGATTGCCAAGTTCAAGTCTAAGCCTTACCCAGGAGGAAGTGACCATCCTTGTGAGACTCTGTTGAGTGAAAAAGGGAGATCTTTTCCCCAGGAGTTGCTTGCTGGCCAACTACCTCTAAGAACCAAGGGATCTAGGGCTTCTTAAGCCCATTGGAAATTAGGACAGACTCCTTCTGCTTCTCAAGACCAGTGAACCTCAGAGCTGCCTTTGCTGAATGGAACTAGGAAAACATACTGTAACATGAGCTAATACTATCTGGAACGCCAACTAATGATCTGCTACAAAAACCAGCCACACAGTCACCAATGTACAACTAATGTTGCTCAGAGAGGGTGACTTTAGTATAGTCAGTCAGCTCTGTGAAAGTCTGAGAAAATGAGTCTCAGACGAGAGCCATGTCCGACAGTCCTGGTGTCATAGAAGCACAGGGTCTGGTAGCGCTAATACTAAAATGCCTGTAAGAATCTGGTTGATTAGAGATAGAGAAACGGCTCAGTGGTTAAGAGCACAGACCGCTCCTACAGAGGACCAGGGTTCAGTTCCCAGCATCCACATGATGGCTCACAACCATCCGGTTCCAGGGGATCCAATGCCTTCTGATCTCTGCGGGCACCAGGCATGCATGTGGCACACACATTCGTGCAGACAAAACACCCATACACGTGAAATAAAAACATCTTAAATTTCTAAAATAAACAAAAATTTAAAAAGCTAATCTGGTTGATAGATACTTCCATTGAGTTGATCTCAAGAAATAGGAAGTTTAGGGTGTTGGAGAGATGGCTCAGCTGTCAGGACCTTGGTTCAAGTCTTAGCACCCACATGGGGGCTCACAACTGCTTGTAATGCTAGGTTCAAAGGATCTAATGCCCTTTTCTACCCTCTACAGCAGTGGTTCTCAACCTTCTTAATGCTGTAAGTCTTTAGTACAGTTCCTCATGTTGTGAAGATCCACAACTATAAAAGTATTTTTGTTGCTACTTCATAACTGTAATTTGCTACTGCTTTGAATTGTAATGTGAATATCTGTGCTTTCTGATGGTCTTGGGTGATCCCTGATAAAGGGTAGTTCAATCTGCCCCCAGGCTCTTCCCCACAGCAGCTGAGACTCACAGGTTGTGACCTACTGCTTTACAGGCACTAGGTAAACAAGTGGTGCACAGACATTCATGCAGGCAAACACCCATGCACACAACATTAACTCATTAATTAAAAATCTATTTTAAAAGAATAGGAAATTTAATCAAACTACTTACTAATAATCAAGAGGGCTACATGTCATAGATGCTTGTGACAGTTTGACAGCCCTGTAGCTTAAAGCTCATGAGCGAGTGGGAAAGGCATCATCCTGATGTACAGTCAGAGAGTAAGTAGTCGGTGTATTCCTGTCTAACCATGTAAATTCATAGAAAATAATGACATCTAGTGTCCAAAAGATGTTATGCTCCTTAGCATACGGAGCTGGGATTAGTGAAGCCATCAACACAGATCACCAGCTGGGGGATTCGGCTGGAACATCATTACAGGAAATAAATATTGGGACTGTAATGTCCTCCTTGTCTGTAAGCAAGAGAGGGATTCCCTACCATCTCATCTCTCATGCTTGCACAAGGGCTCATATTCCCTTCCAGTTAAAACCCTGGGGCAAGGGTGCTTTACAGTCCTGTAGATGGGCAATGGGTGACCCCAGGGCTGTGACCCACAGTCCCAGAGCTAGGCTCTATGGCTCAAACCAAAGTAACCCAGTACCAACTTGCAAACTGATTTCTTTCTGATTCTGGTGATAGATCTGATAAATTCCTAAATATTTGGTAAAATAGTCACTACTAAATTCTTTTAAAGCAAGTTCCAAAGATGATTTCTTTCATAGCATCTCTTTACTGTTGGGCTCATCAGCCCCATCACTACGCAGGGCCACTCGTTTGAAAGGAGGGCTCACCTCAGCTATCTTCTTCTTCAGGTTGTCCTTTCCCATGTAGGACGCTTGCTGGGAGATGATGCCCTCTTCCTTCTGAATCAAAGCTGTCAAGCTGTTTTTAATATTCTGATATTGTCTTAACAGCTCCAGAACACTTCCACACTGTTCAAGGCTATGTAGGAAGACAGGAGGGAAACAGCCTGAAATAACTGCAGATGCTGTAACATCTACTCATGCGTCTCAAAAGAACTTTCTCTCTCCACACAGCCTGATCACATTACCAATAATGATGATGTAGCAAATAGACTGTATAGATAAATAACCACCAGATTCATACCTTTATTAATTGTGTGAACATGTTAACACATGTAAGCTCTGGAGAGACATATAAGATTACATATTGTCAAGAGCAACACGAGGGTAACTCTGTGACTAGAACTCGAGTCTAAGAAGTCCTTGAGAGGGTACACATGCTCTCTGCTCTCAAGAACATGGAAGCTCTGCAGAGATACACAGGATTCACAACTCAACAGAAAAGTATTTTCTTTCCTTCCTTCCTTCTTTCCTTGTTTCTTTCCTTCTTTCTTTCTTTCTTTCTTTCTTTCTTTCTTTCTTTCTTTCTTTCTTTCTTTCTTTCTTTCTTTTCAGAGACAGGGTTTCTCTGTATAGCCCTGGCTATCCTGGAACTCACTCTGTAGAACAGGCTGGCCTTGAACTCAGGAATCCACCTGCCTCTGCCTCCCAAGTGCTGGGATTAAAGGCATGTGCCATGACTGCCCAGCTCAGAAAAGTATTTTCATTCATCAATTACAAGACCCGTTGGAAGACAGTCCCTCACTAGCATGATCAGAGATTATTTTCTACTCCACTCGTAGCCAGCTCAGCCCTTTTTAGATAGTAAAATAATTCATCAGAATGTTACAGTGAACTTGGTTTCCAGTATAACCAGGCTATAATTAGTCCTAGGATTTAGAGAAGGCTCTATGGCCTATGAAGTTAGACTAGGTTGTGTGCCATAGACTGGCTTCATGGTGGCTTCTGTATCTGCAGGTTCCGTTTGTACACGGGACAAGCTGAAGAGAGGGTGGAGAAGGGACCGTAAGAGTCCAAAGACTTAAGAGGAAGGCACATGGTGGCTCAGGGACTTCCCATAACAAAGAGGTGACAGGGAGGGAAATGGACCCGCTACAGAGGGTGGCAATGTGAGGCGGTGCCAGAACTGTGTGTGACGGACGTTGGCCTATGGGCACCAGTGTGAAACTCTGTGTTTGCACCTGAGTTCAGGGGACAGGATTCCAGTACAAACACTTCAGAATGTTAGCCACATAGATACATTCTCAGACTGAGAAGGGATTTTTCTCTTACCTCTCTGTAATAGAAGCTTTCGTATTCTCCCACAAGGCTGCTGTATCTTCACACTGTTGAATCACGATTTTCTCACTGCCGTCCTTGAATTGTGGGAGAGAGCTCGCTATTTTTTGTATGTGCACCTTTTCTTCTTCAAATCCATCCAGGTCTTTATCCAGCCTGAGTAGTGACTTTTTCCTAGAGCATGGAATTGAAAAAAAAAGGTGTGTTAGGCAATTATTTACCCAGATGTTTTCAACAAAACATGGGGAATGTCAAGAGAGTGCTTTCACTGGTCCTCATGAGATTAACAGCAAATTTAAACACTCCTACTACAAAGGAATCCCTATATAAGAAGTACATTCCTGCATCACAGAGACCAGAGGGCTCCTTGCATTACCAGAATGCTATTTGGCATTTTAATTAAGTATAATAAATATACAAAACCATAAGCAATAACACATTTCCCCTCTTTGGTAAACATGTATGTATATGTATTTGAGAGAAAACACACACACACACACACACACACACACACACGGTGGGGGAGAGGGAGAGAGAGTGTGCACATGATAGGAATCCATAGGTGATTAAACAAAGCAAAGTCTCCAAGTAAGGATGAGGGGCCAGGGAGGAAGGACACCATGGAACATCATATACATCATATACAAAAAGCCCTCCCGATTCAAAAAGGAGTCACTCAACTAAGCGTTTCTCCTGCAAACCAATCTGGGAGAAAGAATCAGCTGAAGATAAGCTGTAAGACCCCAGGTCCCGCCTCCTTGCCTCCAATTCCTCCTGGAACCCACCCTCATGGCCTCCCCCCCCCCTACGTCTTCACTGTCTAGGCCTCCATCCTGTGCATATCCGCCTGTATATAGCATCTTAATTCCTTTCCTTTCCTTCCTCCCGGGTTCACAAAGAGTTAACCAGTTTATCCAGAGAGGTTCCTGGCTGATTCTCCAGAGAAAGGGAGCACCAGCAATGAATCTTTTCTCTTAATCCCCTGCTGTTTGATGACGAGGTGTTAAACAGTTTCTGGCCTCAGAGGAACTCAGACAGGCAGGTCAGCTACCACAGCAAGTGACTTTGACTTAGATAGGAAACTATTTTATTATACAGCAACCCTAAATATCTCATAGGAGCAAGTCTTAACCCCACCAACACTCCTCCCCTCTTCCCCCTCCGCTGCCTCAAGAAGAACCAAGAATAGGAAAGAAGAACTGCTGGGGCGCCCCCCGCCCCCCCCCCCCGGCCGAGAACCAGTTAAGGTTTAAACCACATCGCATTCTTCTGGTTAGAACACTCAAACGACATCAGGTCACTCAGAGAAAGTCAATATGAGTTAAGCCCGTCGGTGGTGATGACTCATTCCTCCATGCTGTCCTTTCTCGCCTCCTTTGCAATAACACTTGGTTTTGTAGCTGCTGATCCCTCGACCCAGAAGGCATCTCCTCACGGTCATCACGTGGCTCGCTCTTGTACTTTAGTTGACTCGCGGAGCGTGTCCACAGGGATGCTGCCCCTGACCAGCCATCACAACCTCTTCCTCTTTGCCTTCTCAGGATTCTCACCACCAGTCACACTACACACCTTAGCCCTCCCAGGGTAAGCTTAGCTCTAGAAAAGCCAAGAACCTTCTGCCTATTTTGCTAACTGCGGTATTCCCAAAACACAAAACCATGTCTAGAACAGAATACATATTTGTCCTATTTGTAGCTACATGAATACACAATTTTCATTTATAAACAATTAATTTGTACATTAATATCCATAATTTTTTGGTGGTCATATAATTAAATTTTACTGAAGTAATAACCACACAAATGATTAGTTCCATACCTCATCACAAACTCTAAGGCACTCTGAGGATGAAAGTATTATTGGGCCTGAGCTGAAATTCTGGAGGGAAGGGCATATTTAAATATACTAGGGGACTTGGGTCAGCTAAATCCCGAAAGAGACCACCAAGCCAGAGAAGCTGCAGTGATAAGACAATGGGAAAGGTCTGGGGAGAAGAGGAAGGCTCTACATGAGCAACTCCTGCTAATACCTCAGCATGCACGAGCTGGCGGCCATATTCGGAATGCTGAATATTGCCAACCTCATTCCGTTTCCACAATGCCTCTTTAAACTCAGCAGAGGTCTAACCCCACTGGGAGGCCCAGAGATGAGCAAAGAACTAAGGAAGTCCAGGGACAGGGGATGGCATATGACCTATTACAGTTCCTTTCATTTTGCATTGGCTGATATTGTCAACTTGACAGGATCAAGAATTGCTTCACACCTGTGCTGGTGACCTAGACTAGAATAAATGAGACTCAAGGACCCACACCAGTTGTGGGGACCATCATTCCAAGAGTTGGGGTTCCTGTACTGGATCAAAAGGAGACAGTGAGCTGAACACTGATAACCGTGGCTCTCTGCTTCCCGACTGCGGTTGGCAGCTGCCTTGAGCAGCCAAGGTCAGGATTTCCCCCCATGACCTACTTAACTCCAAAAAGGCAAGGCAGTAATGCTTTCTCCGTGGAGCCCCTTCTGTCCGTATTTTATCACAAGAACGGGAAAATGTAACTGAGACGAGCAACTGAGGCAAATATGAACTCTGCAAGACCAGCTAGGCTTTCACCCCTAAGGGAACGCCACAATGCTCACAAAGAATGCAGGACCTTGAAAATAAAGCATGTCCTTTATCCACGTCTCACTCCACTGTCCTGTGTCCATGACACATGGCAGAGGAAAATATGAACATTTGTAGAGGAACTTTATCAATAAAAAGTAAATTTGTGTGAAAGTCTGTTGGAAGGCATGCCGGACACTGAATAGTTAAAGGGATGAGACAGAGACAGAAGATCCAGGAGTGTTGAAATACAGCGAGTGCCATCGTGGGTGAGAGGGAACAACCCCTTTCTTACCGAAACTTCACGGCTGGAGCAGTGGGATCCTTAAGACCAACTTTACTGATCTGATTCTGGATGTCTTGAATGTTTTTAAAGAGCTCCTGATTTTTGGAACTACAAGCTTCCAGTAACTTCTTGTCCTCAGTAGGTCCTTCCTCTTTACTCTGGCCACCCAAGGCTGCCAAGTTTACTGACAACGCACCAACAAGCCTCTCACAGGTGGTACTCTTTCCTCCCTCGGCATCCTTAATGTTTATGCCAAGTGTCGTCAAGCGTTCATCCAAAGGCCCGGCCTTCTCCTTCACCAGGAGAATGTCTTCCTCGGCACTTCTCACTGCCGGGGTATCTTTTGGTGCTTTCGGGGCAGGAGGGTCTGCAGGGAGCTCAGGAGAGAGCTTAGCTGCTCTCAGAGATGCCAGGAACCCTTCCAGAGCATCCAGGGCGTCCTCCCTCATCTCTACCTTCTGGTTCATGGTCTCCAACTGGAGTCTCCACTTCAGCACAATGTCCTGGATCGCACACTGATCTAGCGTGTGTAACTCCCTTGGTACAGAGTTACTCGGCTCTTCCAAACTGGTACAGAGTCTGATCTGCTTTGCGATGGAATCTCGGATATCCTAAAGCAAAATAAAACAAAACAAAACAAAACCAAAAAAACAGTGTGAGGGAGAAGCCCTGGGTTGAATCTCGTGCACCGAGCACACGCATGAGCACCTGTATACATACATGCCTGCTCATGTGTTCTTCCTCACTCTCCCTGTCTCTCTCTCTGACTCTCTGACTCTCTGACTCTCTCTCTCTCTCTCTCTCACACACACACACACACATGCATGCATGTGCAGGAAAAGGTAAGAGTGCTGACCATGAGCTGCAAAAATGTTTCTATGTTTCTGAATTAACCAAAGCTGAACCTTTCAGAATCAGCAAACATTTTAATGGCAAACGAGCTGATGCCAACTGTTTCTTTACTTGATACCTTCCTCCTTCTTGACTTCCATAAGGAAAACAAGTATGTCCATCTACTACTTCAAGGAAAATAATTACAGACCAACAGCAAAGGGCCCTGTCTGACAGCAATGGGAGGGGTATTCAAACGGGATCCAGGATGAATAAACTGAAGAATATTCCAGCCTCAGTCTGAGTTGACTACAATGTTTAGAGATTCAGTCACTAAAGGCATTCGTAAGAAAGGCTTTATTCTGAATTGGAATAAAATATCCCTCTACTTACTCCTTGGTACCTACCTCTAAATTTCAAGGGACAGAAGAGACGAGACATGAATAACAAGTCTAAATCATTAAGGAATTCATATCAGTTCATATTCTAAATCTACCCTATGATTTTACAATGTTTAAAAATCTTTGAACATCTCTGAAGAATTGAAGGTCTTGTAAATACGGTATGAGAATTTATTCACCCGCAGGTTCTGATAGACACCATGGATCTCGACGGGATGCAGGTCCCGGACAGCCACTGTGCAGAGGGGCGGGTCAGAGGCACACAGTCGAGAGCACTCCTTCTCCAGAGGCAGCACTATCTGCAGCGCCATCTCCAGTGACACTATTCTGGGGTAAAAACAAACCAGAGGTGACGGGAAGATGGTTAAAGCTATCCTATAAAAACATGCTAACCCTGCCATTAGTCAAGGAAATGGCTGCCCAGTAAAATATATATAATGACATGTACGAACCATCGCATTAAAACCCAAACCCACGGATCTAAAGTGGACTGTGATAACTACCTCAGATATTACAGTGCAGTAACAGTCTTGCATAAGAAGATAACTTACACACTGAGCCATGCACCAAGTCCTTGGTGAGCAAACCTGAGGTGTACCTGGTGTTAAGAAGCACATGAAGAACCTGCTTATTCTCCTTTAACAAGTCTCTCTCCTGGTCTAGCACGGGCTTCTCCGTGTCGCTCACCAGCCTTTTTAAATTCAGTGAAGTGACTTCAAACTCCTCCCAGTGAGTGCCAGTGCCACCCTGTAAAACCTAAGGGAGAAAAATGAGTCACTGTCCCAAGTCCTGGGTCAAAGGCTCAGTTACCCTTCTCTCACAAAACGAGACACTCGTCAGCCTATCTGAGCCCATAGGGATAGGACCTATCTTATAGGGAACAATGGAAAATAACTCTCACTCAGGGACCAGCAAGAAACAGATAGGGTACCTATCACCAAGTCTATTCCGCCGGGACTCACTGGAGGAAGGAGAGACCCAGCTCAGGCAAATTGTCCTCTGACCACCACATGAATGCTGTGACATGCACAAGCTAAACACACACACACTATTAAGTGAAATGTAATTTAAAGAAGGAGGAGAGGAGGAAAGGAAGCAGCAGCTTTAAAAGGTTTCCAAAATCACTTCCCCTATGACATACACACACCCCTCAAGTACAGGAGCTGAGGAGATGCCTCAGTTGGTGAAGTGCCTGCCATGCAAGCATGAGGAGCTGTGTTTGGTCTTCGTCACACAGGTATAAAGCTAAGCATGGGATGCATGCCCTCACCTCAGCACTGGGGCGGAGACAAGCCCGCACCTCAGCACTGGGGGCAGAGACAGGAGGATTTTCGGGAGGAGTTTCTAGGAGCTCCAGAGAGAAGCCCTGTCTCAAAATACAGGTGGAAAGTGTTAGAGAAGATTCCCAGTGCTGACCTCTGACCTCCATATGCATGGGCAAGTATATGTACATACATGAACACACTCACACACGCGTGCACACACACACACAAACACACAAATGAAGTAACAACTACTCTACTTTGAGTACTAAATTGTTATATTCTAAACTCAAAGAAAACCTGGAATGAAGCAAGTGTTTCTATATGTTTGGCTTCTTTTTTCTTTTAAATTGTGTGTGTGTGTGTGTGTGTGTGTGTGTGTGTGAGAGAGAGAGAGAGAGAGAGAGAGAGAGAGAGAGAGAGAGGAGTTTGATGTCAGATCTCTTGGAACAGGAGGCCCCTGACCTGGACGCTGAGAATGGAACTTGCATCCTCTGTAAGAACAGTGTGTGCTCGTGACCCCTGAGCTCTCCCTCCAGCCCTCTTTTTAAGATTCCTTTGAGAATCCTGCTGAAGGATCAACAGGCACACTTGTTCACTTTTCCGGAGACAAATGTACATTTCCAACTGACTCATTCAGTCACTGGGAAGTCTCAAGACCATGTCTTAACCATGCTAAAAACATGCTTAATCCATCAAAGACATGATGGGTTTGGCCCACTCCATGAAAAACAGAGGAGCCAGATGGCAGGTGTGGCTGGGAGCTGCTTAATAAAAACAAGGAAACCAGGAACCGTGGGAGAACACTGTAGGAAGTGGGCGGGGACACTGAATTGAGTGGGAAGATAATACAGGAAGTAGGGGGACACTGCAGGAAGCGGGAAGGAGCCTGGAGGAAGTGGGAAGACTCTAGAGGAAGTAGGAAGACACTACAGGAAATGGGAGGACACTATAGGAAGTGGGAGGATCCTGCAGGAAGTGGGAGGACACTGCAGGAAGTGGGAGGACCTTGCAGGAAGTAGAAGGTCCCTGCAAGAAGTTAGGACAACCCTGCAAGAAGTGGGAGGACCCTGTAGGAAGTGGGAGGACCCTGCAGAAGATGGGAGAACACTGAAGATTAGGCCACAAGGCAATAAATGAAGACCCTAAACCAAAGTTTGTCCTGGCTTTTGTACTTGAAAGCAAATCCAAGCAAGAGGAACATGAGAAATGCCGTCTAACAAAGAGACATCCCATGCACATGACCTCCACAAAACTGCCGCAAGGGGTGTAATCTGCTACGGTGAGGGATAACGCTCAGAAGTTACCTGCAATTCTGCCAGTTTACCCTGCAGGCAGGCGCTGCTCCTCTCCTCACTGAGAAAGCCAGATGTGACCCTGGATTTGATGTCTTGCAGGTGTTGCTCAAGAATCTCCCTTTGTGTGTCATACCTGGGAGAAATTTAAATGCAACATGACTTCGTATGGGGAAGGGGTAGTGAGGGCAGGGCAAAGAATAATGAGATATGTATGTATGCATTTGTATGGAATTTCCAGTGAAACCCAATTCTTGTTTGTTAAACAAAAATAATAAATAAATTGAAAACATTAAAATTTAAAAATTTTAAAACAATTTTAAAATAAGATAGAAGTACTTTTAAATTACTATCACTTGTGCATGCAGAAATGCCCAAGGAATTTCTGCTTAAATTAGAGCCACATGCCAAAATTACAACTAAAGAATAATACAAGTCTTAAAAATACATAATGCGGATGGGTAAGATGGCTCAATGGGTAAAGGTACCTGCTGCCAAGCCTGATGACCTGACTTTGATTCCCAGGACCCATAGGGTGGAAGGACTCCTATAAGCTGTCTTCTGTTTCCACACACCCGCACCCATCAATGCACCCACATCACAAATGAATAAATAAACTTTTGTAAAAGGCAGGGGTATCAAGATGGTTTAGTGGTTAAAGGGACCTGCCACCAAGCACACATGCACACATGCATCTACAAATATGTATGCATGTGTGTATATATACATGCATATTGTATGTGTATATATCATATATATAATGTACATATATATCATATTGTATATATCATATATATAAACATATACATCACATACATGATATGAATGATATATCACATATGATATGTATGAGACAGATAGATAGATAGATAGAGAGAGAGAGAGAGAGAGAGAGAGAGAGAGAGATAGATCGCATATATCATATGCTGTCACTGGTGAAAGATTTTCAGTGGTCCTCACTGTTGAAAAGGAAGTTACCTCTCCTGTAAGTCATTTAGAGAGGCACTGCAATCCTTTCCTTCCTTCTCCATAATGCTTTCTTCTTGCTGAGGCTTTAATTCTGATGTCTGGCTAAAATTCTTAATGGGTTCCATCCCCTAAGCAAATATGCAAAATAGTAAAGACAATTACTTAAACACATTTACATGTCTGTAAAACTTAAATGCTTTGTGCTCAGGGATGGCTCTTTATATCCAAAATCAGGAAAGAATACAAGTCCTTGAGATGTCTCTCCTCAGAGCAAAACCTCTCACAGATGACGACATCTACTGTTCCACCTGTGACCTTCTAATTGATAAAGGAGCACTGCCAGGTTCCAGGGCCTGACCCTGCATCAGACCTCACAGGCTCAGTCAATGGTGACAGCCCCGAACACTGTGGCATTCCTCATCCCTTTCCAAACACTTGCTGGCTGGCACCCCACCCTGTGCTATACGGCAATCGTCAACTTCTCTACCTTCAGCAATCTAGCAAATCCAATTCGCAAGGAAACAAACTTTCAAACATTCTACCAGGAAGCCAAGTGAGCCCGTTCATCTTGTCAGCCATCTTGTGAAGACCGAGGTCAGCCCCATCCACCTCAACAGTAGCGGACACAATCTGTCTTCAGGACTCGCTCAGAGCCACTGAGACACTTTCGGTAGATTGCTAGGCAGACCATAGCTTTGGCTGCCATTGTTCTGACTCTCTGAGGAGTAGCCTTCCTTGCGTTTCATAAGGTGGGAAATCTTAATTGATGAGGACAATCGGATAATTAGGCCGATGCTCACAAGAACTGGATGGATGCCCACTTAACCTATATCGAGAGTATTTGTGAAATATATCACCCGCATTTAATACCTTTTCAGTTGACAGCTGGTTATCTGGTATCTCAAGCGAGGCCTCGCCATGGGCATCCCTTCCGCCATTCTCAGTTGTGATCAAGGCACCCCTAGGAAGGAATCATGATTACATATTAAAATAGAATGGGGGGGGAATATGAAACCTAAAAAGCCATGTCATCCAAATGTCATTTGGTCATGCAAACAGCTTCTTCTAGCTTTGCTCTGAAGCACGGCTCTTCTTGAAAAGCACTAACCTCTCCTTCAATGCACCTCCCTGGGAGGACTGCAGGGTCGTGTGAATCTCAGAAGCACATTTCAGAAGTCTCTCGATCTTTTGTTCGTAATCTCGGAGTACTCTCTTCAGTTCTTGTTGATCCTCTGGTGAAGTCAGCTCTTCGCACAGCATCCTCAAGACACCCACATGGTGCTCTAACTGGCACCTGATACTTTCCGGAGAAAAGCAAGCCTGAGGGAGGGAAGAGAGCTGGGCTTCAGCTGAGGGCATACGACCAGAAACTCCCGGTGTGTGCGTGACTGACAGCATGCTCTCTTATGGACCGTCTGCTATGTGTTGAATATGGATACAGGGACAACGGGAAAGCAATGAGGAAGTCAGCCCTAAAAGAGTCCCATTTCAGTAACTGACATGCAAATAATGGTCTGTAATATCATGACGTTATGAGACACCACCACCTGCCTGCTTCACAGAGGGAGCCATCCCAGCTGGATGTGGAAGGGACGAGGAGTTCTCTAAGGGTGATTGGAGGATTGTCTTAGAGTCTCTTCCTGTGGATATAGCCAAACAGCCTGACGAAAGCAACTTAGGGAGGAAGGGTTTAGATTATCTCATGGTTCCAAATGCAGCCCATCATAGCAGGAAGGTTGGGAAACAGGAGCTGGGGGCAGCTGGTCACATTGCTCCCACCACTAGGAAGGATGACCGGAAGCTAGCACTCAGCTCATTGCCTCCACCTAGCACAGTCTAGGATCTCCTGCCTAAGGAATAGCCCCATACATCTGTTAATCAAGATGGCCCCCGCCCCCAGGCATGCCCAGAGACCCGTCTCCCAGGTAACTCAGCTTCTGTCAAGCCGACAATTAACACAGCCATCACAGAGAAGTCATCTCCACCAGTGACGAAAGATGGCAGGTAGTAAATGTTCTGAGAGCTCAGGTCCCTGCTGCTGTTGGAGTACCCAGACTAAGAGAGAGACACTGAAGGGATGTCCTGGATCCTTCTGAAGATCTTAGAGCCATCCTTGGAGAGGGGAGAGGGTTACCACTGGGAGGCAGTAAAAAGGGATCTGTGCTACGAAAGGTTAGTTCTGGGGCCTGAGGATATCTCTGTTGGTAGAGTGCCTATCTTATGCTCATGATGCCTTGGGCTTCAATCCCCAGCACTGTCCCCTACTCTGCAAACCAGCAAATTGCTGTGGCAAAAGATGATGAAGCCATTTTCTTCCTAACAGAATAAGGGAAGGGGCAACACGGTGGATGGAAGAGAAGAAAGGTCTGTGCTAATGCAATTGGCCTCTCAGTAACTCAGCTACAGCTGAGTGGGATAAGGGGAAGGAGACAGCACAGCCTGGTGCTGAGGAGATGAGGGAGGAAAGTTTGAGAGCTGAGGTTACTGGTTTCATTCCAGAAACAGGAACCCAAAGTTCCCGATGAACACTTGTGATGTCCACCAGTCAGGAACAGACTATAGAGATGGGAAGGGGGGGGGTCCTGCCAGAGAAAGTCTTGGGCACAACTGTAAACAGACGAATAGTAAAATTCAATAAAATTGCATAGTTAGGATGGATACAAGTACTGAAAGCTGTAGACTGTCCCTTCCAAAAACTAAAACATTAAGGAAAAGAAATGAAAATGGAAAAATTTGTAAAGGATAGTAAAACTATAGCTCCCCATATTTATATAAGTGTGTGTTACAGATATATCTTATATATGTGTATACATATTATACACATATATATCATACATATATATATTGTATATATAATAGGTATCTATGCAAGCAAGAGTAACATTGTGAGAGCCGCAGAAACTGACAGTGAAGAAGAAATGAAAAGAGGACTGAGCCCTGTCGACCACACAAACCCAATCAAATAGGCTGGAGACGAACAGAAATCATCAGACTGGCCCCCAAGACCTGCCCGACTCAATTGGCTCGTTTTCACAAAAGCTCTACTTCTGAGGACCCCATACCCTTATAAAACTATCTGTACTACAGCAGTGGTTGAGACAGTTACGAGCAGTCTCAGACGCAGGCGTACTCAACCATCAGGATCGAAACGTGGAACAAAAGCTGCGATTTCTCACGTCTGATGGGTAGAAAGCACCGGGATCCAGTTAGAGCCCAGACTGAGCAAGTGACAAGTCCAGGAAAGTAAGCAGCCTCAAGTGATTTCCAGGGCACAGCCAACCCGAGTCCGGGAGCTTACACAGTGGCTACCCAGCCACCACGAAGGCAAACAGGAGTGGGTCCGCACGGCTTTACCTCGTGTTCCTTGCAGAGGCCCCTGGTCCAACCTCTACGGATAAGCTTCCTTTCTTTATTTATTTGCTTTTCAAGTCTTGCAATATTGTCTCTAAGCTTTCCTTCTTCAATGGCTATTTTTAGTTGTTGGAGATACAAAGAAATCTCATGACGGAGAGGCTGTAAAGGACAAAGGAGAAATATTAATCACAAGAGGACAATACACTGACTCTCTTTCCAGTTACAACAAAAGAGCCATGGGGACAACAGGAAGGAGCGAGGCCTGCACAGCCTGTTCATCCACTCTCTTTATCTTTGGGAAGAGTGTTTAGAAATATCCCAGATCCATAAACCCATTTCTTTTTCTAACAACTAAAAAAAAATGTGTTTTAAACTGTAAAAGATGCTGTCGAGAAAATGAAAGAAAAGCTACAGTCTGGGGAGGATAGACATCAAAAAGACATCTAAGCTAAGGAGACATGACAAACGTATGAAATCTGTGTCCTGGATGGGGTCCTGGGACAGACAAAAAGCATTACAGCATAAATCTGAGGAAGTACAAGCTTTGTTAATATAACGCCGTCATATTGGCTCACTCACTGGGAGATATTCCTTCACTAGAAAGAACTCTCTGAGCTCTCTCTGCACTGATTCTTTGAAGTGAAAACTGCTCTAAAACAAAAGCCTATTCAAAATCCCAGCACTTGAGAGGCAGAGGCAGGCAGATTTCTGAGTTCCCTGGTCTACAGAGTGAAATCCAGGACAGCCAGGGCTACACAGAGAAACCCTGTCTCAGAAAACCGAGAAGGGGGGGGGGGGGGCAGAGGCAGGTGAATATTTGTGAGTTCAATGCTAGCCTAGTGAATTCTAGGCCAGCCCAGGCTACAGATGAGACCCTGTCTAAAACACAAAACAAAAATAAATTTTTCCAGAAAACTGTTAATAGATTTTAATTTAATTACACAGACATCCATTGATCCAGAACCCCCTCCCCACTGGAGATACTAAAATCTGAGGACACTCTAGTCCTTTTTGAAATATGTTATAGTATCTACACACAATCTCCAATACACGGCAAGTCATCTCTAGATTATATATAATGCTTAACATAATAAAAGCAAATAACTGCTATCCTATATTGGGATCATGGATTGGGGGAGTGGGCAAGGCCATATACCTTTAGAGTAGACACAAGTCTTTTTTTCAAACCCACAGCATGGACACAGAACTCAAAGATATGGAGAACTGACTGTACTCATTAGACACATACAGATACATTCATAATATAATTATAATTATTGTTTATTGAACATATCCTCAATGACTTACATAAATCTTGGTAATAGCCTGCCAATTAAATTGTGTTATTCTCATTTTACCAGTGAGGTTTCCAAAATTTAGTAACCTGCCCAGGGTCACATTTTACCTCCACAAAAGCCTCTCCCTGCTTGACTAGGGAAATCTGCAGGGACACACACTCCACTATAGTATCTCAGTCAGGACCCATCCAGGAAATTAGAAACACATGCTCAACTTTTTATTCTGGGGATATTAAGTGGCTCCAGGCATGAAAGTTCAGACCAGTCAAACTAAGAAGGTAATGGCGGTCTATCAAAAAGGCAGCAGGAGAGGGCTTCTTCACCCCTGAGCTTGAGGCCTTCCTGAAGCCTAGGGAAGACAGAGCCATGAGTCTCCCATGCTGGAGAAGGCCACCTGCTCCTGAGACATTGTGGAGAGGCAGAGAAAGAAACAATGTAGACATTCCTCTTCTTCCTGCAGCCCTCAGATCTATAAGGAGTCCTCACTGGCTGAGGCTGACAGAGGTTGAAGACCCTGCGACCCGCACCTCTACTGCAAATGTATCACAGAGTAGACAGAGGAAGCCTGCAATGACTCTGAAGATGACCAGGCGTAGGACCAGAGCCACAAGCCCAAGGCCCTGAGACTCTCACCTCCCACTTGGCACTTGCGTCTCGACTCTGTTCTTCCAGCTGCCGTCTCGCACCACCTGAGACAGTAGGTTTCAGTTCTTCAACAGCTTGCAGGTACTTGGCCAGACTATTGGTGTTCAAAATTTCCAATGCTTCCTGGAAAAGAATTATGACCATCTGATGACACTGCCAGGTCCTCTGAGCTAACCTGGTACGTCTTGGGCAGGAAGGACCAGGGTGGGAGTTGATGGTGATGATCTAAACATTCACAGGAAGCATTTTGTAGAAAGTTGAGCCTGATGACCTATTTCCATATCTCGACTTCTTTCAAAAAGATTACAAACTATGTTTTGTTGAAAGGACTTTACCTACTTGGTATTTGAAATGATAAAATTAGCAAACAATAAGGGAAAGATCTACTGTAGGGTTACGTGGCAAATATTTAATACTATGCAAGAGCAATGTTGTGTAGCCAGGAGGTACCATTACCTCATTATCAACTTAAAGTCTTGCCCAAGGCCAGTCCACAGACAGTCCCACCCCAAAGAAAAAGTTGCAGTAAACAGCTGAGGACAGGCTTGCTGGATCTGGGTCAGCTCCTCCCTGGTGTGTTCTCTGAGAGCGGGAACCTGGCCTAGGTAACCAGCGAATGGAAGAACCAAAAACAGGTTGGGAAGTTTCTGAGAAGGGCTGGAAATCCACAGGAGAAGGAAGGGTTCTGGAAAAAGCAATCAAACAGGGTAGAGACTTGTTCATTCACACAATGCGCATTTATTAAGCACCAACTGTAGACACAACACAATACTCGTCTCTCATCTTCCCTGATAAGTGAAAACGCACTCATGTTGGTGTGAGGGCGCACTACCTTCCCATCAGTGGAGTGCAGGGCTGTCAGGATAGTACCTGCCAGGACCTGGTCTGACTTCTGTGATGAAAATGTCTGTTCACTAAATGCTCAAGTCCAAAATAGAGAATACCCAGCCACAAATGAAGAAAATGGGACAAAAGCTGATGTTCTTCCTTCATCTAGGAACCTCAACTTTTTTTTCTCTATTCATTTTTAATTTATGCATAGGTGTGTTTGTCTGCCTGTCTGTATGTGACAACGTGCATACAGGTGTCTGTAGAGGCCAGAAGAGGCTATTGGATCCCCTAAAACTGGAATTACAAGCAGTAGTTGAGAGTTCTGGGAACCAAACCCAGGTCCTCTGCAAAAACAGGTGCTCTAGACCATGGGGCCATCTCGCCAGCCAATTTCTCTTCTTTACAAGCCCACATTTGGACTCTTTTGAAATCCACCTTAGCAACTACTACTGAGTGACTTCTTCCTTTTCTGAATCTTAGGTAGTTAGGGCTGGCCTCCAACTACTAAATAGTGTAGAAGATGACGGGGGACTCCTAATTCTCCTGCCTTAGCATCCTGAGTTCTGAGATTCCAGGAGTATGTCACTGGCAAGTTGTCCAGGCTCCCACTGACACACACACACACATACATAGACAGACACACAGACACACCCAGACACAGAGACAGACAGACAAACATACACATACACAGGCACAGAACACAGAGACAGACAGACACACACATATACAGGACACAGATACACATAGACAGACACACATACACCACAGACTCATGCGGGAAGGAGACTAGCTGAGAAAAGGAAAGGTTAATGGGAGTGAAGGGGCAGAGAAAAATATTTTCATGTCTGAAAATGTCACAATGAAACTTACTTATTACTTATTATGTATAATATAGATGAGAGTACGCACGCGTGCATGCGCGCGCACACACACAAACACACACACACTTGGTAATTAATAAAATAAATTTTAAAAACCCACAAGAAACAAATCCTCTCTATACAAAACAATACTATTAGGTTTTTAAGTTACAGATAAGTATATGATAATGAAAATTTTCTCAAAGGAATTTAATAATAGTACTTATATTCAGAGTTTAAACTGACAATGTGCTTCTATGCACATTTTTTCCCCATTTAGAGCCTCAGCAAATCAGGTACCTGGGCTGTACTGAATTAATATGCCCATTTTACACTTAAAAAAAAAAAGCCAGAGAAACTAAGCTCTTCTCAATCTTGGAATGAGCTGTGTTCTCTGTACTGGTCTTTACTTGAGTATTTATTTTTAATATCAGGTGAACAACACCTAATACCGAGAAAACTTTTCAAGTTAACAGTAATTCTGTACGTAATTCAGCAAAGGAAACGGGCTACGTGTCCAGCACATGGAGAGCTCATAACTTGTTGCCCATGGCAACAAGCATCCCACCTTGTACTTTGAAAGGAGTCCACCAGGGCGCTCTCTTTGCCCAAGTAACCGCTCAGCTCTGCAGAGAGAGGACTCCAACTCCTTCTGTGCCTCCCCCACCTTGAGCCTCACGTCGAGCTCCAGTGGTTCATCTCTTAAGTTCTTCAGCACTGCGGACAATTCTACCATGGTGAGCTGGGAAGGAAAAAAGATAAAAACCTCTCAAGTTAACAGCTGGGCAGACTTCTTACTAAATCCCCATGTTTCCAATATTTTTTCTAGTAGTTTATATTTTATAATCAGGCATATAAATATATAATTGAAAACATCTCTATTTTCCAATATGCTCTGCATTATAAGGAAATGAAATATAATGTAAAATTAACATTTTATAAAGTATTTCTAAGATTCCAACCAGATCTTCCTCTTGGCCCACCCATCAACCATTTGGTTCTTAGCGATAAATTTGTTACATAAAGAGCATTAACTAGAGACCTGAACTCCCTCCTTAGCTTCTTGGATCTTTGCCTGAAGGCCAGCTCTGAGGACATTTTGGAAGGACTCCAGGTTCGAAGCATTTTGAACATCCATCTGTAAAGTATCTTCGGTTCTGGCCAGAAGCTCCTCATACATAGAGCCTTTAGCAATAAGATGCTATAAAACAAGTCAGAGATTGCAGTAAATATTCAGGTTCTAAGTCACACACTAGCATACACCAGGAAACTGGAAAATGGAAACTTTAATCCAGAATGAGGCAAACTTGTATTCTAAAAGAACGTCCTTATTAAAAACATCTTGAGCTAGGGAGATGGTTCAGTTGGGATAGTGCTTGCTTTCCGTGTGTGCAGCTGAGCTCCGTTCAACATAACATCAGGAATGCAGGAGCACAGCTGTGATCAGGTCATGGGCATCCTCAGCTTACAGCAAGTTCAAGGCCAATCTGGAATACAATCTACACTACCCCAAAATATAAATAAATAAGGGTTGGAACAATGGCTCGCAGATAAGGAGCACTTGCTGCTCTTGCAGAGGACCTGAGTTTGGATCCCAATACCCACATCAGAAGGCTAATAACTGCCTGTAATTCAAGCTTCAGGAAGACACCCTCTTCTGTCGTCACAGGCATGTGCTCAAACACACACAGAAATGCTCACACACACATAGAGACATGCACGTGCACACACACACACACACACACACACACTCACATTCACGAACATACGCATACAGATATAATAAATTTGCCAGGTGTAGTGGCACATGACTTTAATCTCAGAATTTGGGATCATTTTATTTTTTTTAATAGCATTAAAATAATTTGAAATGGAAACAAACAAACAAGCAAAAAAATCATACTCTAGGGCCCGCAAGATGGCTCTGTTAGTAAGGGTGTTTGCCATCATGCCCAATGATCTGAGTTTAATCCTGGACCCACATGGTATAAGAAGAGATTCAATTCCTAACAGTTACTCTGACATCCTCCATGTGCAATGTGGCATGGTGCCCCCACACGAAGTAAATAAATGTAATTAAAGAAAAAAAACCCTTGCCGGGCGGTGGTGGCGCACGCCTTTAATCCCAGCACTTGGGAGGCAGAGGCAGGAGGATTTCTGAGTTCGAGGCCAGCCTGGTCTACAGAGTGAGTTCCAGGACAGCCAGGGCTACACAGAGAAACCCTGTCTCGAAAAAAAAAGAAGAAAAAAAAAACCCTTAAAATTATGCTTTAAAAAATCTGTTTAATATTGGATACCTGTTTCATTTCTTTCACTAAAGCAAATTGCAAATGATCTAAATTTTTAAAAAATGAAAAAGTAAAACTCGCAGATAAAGTTCTTTTAATGTTATTTTGTAAGAACACTTTTCAAACTATTACGTTATCACCATCACAAACAATGAAAATACTGTAGGCTGAGCTATTTTCCAGCAATGTAGAAAAGTCCGTGAGTGGCCCTGTACTCTGTGAGCTTCCTATCTCGGCCCAGTTATCATATGCTCCCCTGATGTTACAGTTGTGCTAGAACTCAGTAAAAACCCTCAGTTATCCCAAGAAACAGTGAGGTACATGTGCACCTCATTGCTTCTTACTCGAGACAACTTCAGGAGGATGAATGCAGAATGGAGTTCAAACACCCCAGTTACCCCTCCATCGGGGAGTCGGGGACATGGCTGGTTAAACGGGAGAACCTTCAAGGCACAGATTACATATGTTCCCATTGTAGCTAGCCACCAGAGACTTAATGCACTCACCTTCCTGCCTCTCATACAGAATATTATAATCCCCACCTCATAGGCAGGAAAATGAGCCAAGACCTTACACATACAAAGCATTCCAAGCATATTATGTGAAGAGCAATCAGTGATTGGAGTTGGTGCCATCTTAAAATTTCCCAATAAGGAAAATTAAATGCAAGCTCATTACTCTTTAACCTTTTTTGTTTATCTTAAAACACAAGCCCACGTGAGTTTCCAATCACGAATGTCCCCTCTTAAACATGGTCACATTCATACCTGCAAGGTGTCCACTGAGGAGTCATCCTCATGTTGATGTCGAAGGAGATCCAAGATGGATTTGGTTTCTGACTCCCAGACTGTCACCTGTTTCATGAGTCCTTCAACCTCTTCGGAGACTTCAGACACTTTCAATAGTCCAGCTGATTCTTCATCTTCTACTTCCTGCTTTTCTGCAGTCTAGAACAATCAGAGCGATCGCTAAGAAGAAGTCATTGCAATATAAGAGCGATCGCTAAGAAGTCATTGCAATATGAAACATTGTTAATGTCACCATCCAAAAGAATGGGAATTCAGCACCAAGTTACATAGTGTTTGCTTAACAGAAGGACAGAAAAACATATTAGGCATGTATTCCTAATGAGTTAGAAATTTTTTAGGTTTTCTGCCACTATGTGAACATCACAAAGCAAACATCCTTATACAGACCCAGATGGTAGAGCCTACTAGAAATCTAAGCTTTGTGTTAGAACTACCGTCGCATATTTGTCTGCACACAACTGCACGCTTGTGATGTAAGACCTTAGTTTGACAGTGATAATATGAAAACATACATCACAAATGAGAAGGTCAGCCGGGCAGTGGTGGCGCACGCCTTTAATCCTAGCACTTGGGAGGCAGAGGCAGGCAGATTTCTTAGTTCGAGGCCAGCCTGGTCTACAGAGCAAGTTCCAGGACAGCCAGGGCTACACAGAGAAACCCTGTCTCGAAAAAACAAAAACAAAAACAAAAAACAAATGAGAAGGTCGATCATGCATGTTAATTTAATTATATCATTTCTATCAGCTAGATAATATTATCTTATTTTATAAGTAACACTGAAGGTTAGAAAGTTAATCTGAATAAACTTGAGTAAACTCATATACAATAAATTTAGCTATAACTAACAGTAATTAGACAATATCATCAAAAAGAAATTCACACATTTCTAATCCTAGCATTCAGGAGTCCAGTATTCTGAAGCAGGATTGTAATCTCTAGGGCAACTGGGTTATGTAGAAATACTATGTTTCAAAGGAAAAAAAGATAAAAAGGGATACCCTGGGTATGGTAGCTCATGTCTGGAATCAGCACTCAGGAGGCTAAGGCAAAAGGCTATGAGTTTGAGACTGGGATACATAGCAAGACTCTATCACATGTACGTACACACACACACACACACACACACACACACACACACACACGCACACACACACACGCACACACGCACACACACATACACATTTTAAATAATAAAGGAGGCTTAGAAAAAATTTTAAAAATAACTGAATCTGTGCTCACTAACAGTCTCTCAGTATTCTGTACACTGGTAGTTTTGCACAACCAACAATTTCAAAGTTGGTTTTAGCTAGGCATACTGGCGCCCGCCTTTAATCCCAGTACTCAGGCTCTCTCTGAGTTTGACACCAGCCTGGCTTACTTACTGACTTCAAGACTAGCCAGGGTTACACAGAGAGAACCTGTATGAACACACATGAGCACATACACATGTATATATCTGAACTTTTTAAGGGTTCAGAGACATATTTTAAAGAATGTCACATAAATTGAGATCCTTCCAGATTTTCTTTGATCACATTCCTTTTCTTTCTGTCTGTTTTTTTCTTTTTCTTTTTTTCATGCAGCAGTACAGACAAACCCCCAGCTTCCTGCATGCCAGACAAGCGAGTGAGTGCTCTGTCTCTATGCTGTTGGCCCATTAGGCATTCTTTTTTTTTTCAATTTGTATTGTATGTGTACCAGGGTTTGCTTGTGTAGGGATAATGTTTATGTGTACCCTGTGAAGATGTGTCTTTGTCCTTCTTGCCTGTCTAAAGCACCTTCTGATTGGTCAAAATAAAAAGATGATGGCCAATAAGCTGAGACAGGATTAGAAGGTGGGACATCCAGAGGGAGATAAGAATTCTGGGAAGTAGCCAGGCGTGAGATTTGCCATGAGGACTTACAGGAAGCTGAACGTATGACACTGAGGAAAAGTAACCTGCCATGTGGCAGACATAGAAGAGTATAAACATAGTATAAAATAGTATAGACATAGTATAGTATAACTGAGTTACGAGCTAATTGGGGAAGAAGCCTAGCTTAAATCCTAGGGATTTATTAATAAATAAATAATAAGCCTCTGAGTCGTCATTCAGGAATGGGGTGGGGGTGGAGAAGCCAGAGGTTATAACCTCCATGTATGTTTGTACACCTGGTGTGTGCTTGGTGCCTACAGCAGTGAGAAGAGGGTGTGGGATCCCTTGGAACTGGAGCTCCAGTCGGTTGTGGACCACCATGTGGGTGGCTGGAAATTGAACCTGGGTACTAAATAAGAGCAGCAAGCACCCTTAACCCCTGAGCCATCCCTCCATCTGTAGGCATTCTGAAAACATTGGTACTCCTCCTTCCAGCAGGCTAAAGGCATTCAAAATCACTTATGCATGGTGATCCAGCTGCTTTTGGGGTGTGGCACATATGCGAAGTCATGGGCATTACTGTTCCACATGTATTTTTGGCTCCGTTTTCATAGTCTTACTTACAGGTCTAAAGTCCTCCAATTGTCCACCACAGCATTAGTATTAGTTATACTTTCTTCCTCTCCACAGAAAGTAAGCAACACAAAAAGAGGCTGGGGGCTAGCCAACGCTGGAAGTTGGCAGGTGTGCCCAACCCACAGGCCACATGTGGCTGAGGAGATCTATAAGATGGCCCAGCACAGCACTGCAAACTGATGTTGGCATTAGGTTGGCTTGCCGTCTGTTGTTTGGGTCCCTCAGCTGCCAGCTCTTGAGCGTACACTCTGTAGGTGATGGCAGGTCGGCCAAACCTGACAGAGGGTTTTCAAACACTAGTCAGAAGTCCTCCAAAGAAGATACAACTTGATTGGCACCATTCAAAAGTCCTGTCTACTTATATTGACATAGAAGCATAGAGTGGGTGGGCTGAGAGGCATGAAGTGACTTCAGGAGTGGACCCACAAAGGCATGTCCCTAATCAACTGAGTTGTGACTGTTACCTAGCAGTGCACACCCACTGCGCTAGCCATCCTTTCCTAAGGAAAAGTAACAAAGCTACGTCACCGCTCTGTGTGTGGACAGTGTCCCAGCCTTACCTTTATGTCCTCACCATGGCTTCCACCAGGCTCTGCTGACATAGCTGACTCCTTAGGCAGACTCACCCCAGAACTGCACCCAGTGGGCTGGTCCTGAATTTTCACAAGTGGCAGTTTCAGCTCCTATAAAAATTAATTTTGTAAGTTTCATGCTCATGTTTCTATTTCTTCGATAATATGTATCAAAAGTAGTAAATGGAAAAAAATATACTTAAATATATTTTTAGGATTTATCAGTTAACAATAGTGTTGTGAAATGTTTGCTTGTGGCCAGGTGTGGTAGTGAATACCTGAAATCCCAGCACTTGGAAGGTGGAGGCAGGAAAATCGAGTACGCAAATCAGCTAAGCAAACAGTTTATCACAAACACACAAAAAATTGTCTACTAAAAATATCTGAAAAATTGTTATGAATAAGTAAAAGAATAACTTAAAATTTTTATTATAATTTTGTTTTATGGTAAATATTAATGTTAAGATAAATAAGATGATGTATAGGCTCTTAAGGAGTTTGGATAGATAAAGCAATGTTCATGTTTTTGGTAAAGGAATTGACTTGCAGACATACATTAGAAAAGCCCAAACATTAAGCATTCTCTTCAGTATATATGTATCCCAAATAAATTATGCATATGTTCATAACTACAGTGGCTCTAGTAGCCCACACAGCCAGAAGAACCAAAATGTATATCATGTGATAGATAAACAAATACAACCTGGCATATTCAGACAATAGACTTCTACTCTCCGATGAAAAGGAATGGAATGCAGTTATATAGTACATCTGTGTGAACCTTAAAAGCATTGTGCCAAGGGCATCAAGCCAGTCATGAAGCAACACATATGATTCTGCTTTTAAGAAAAGTCCAAACTAGCAAATCTACAGACAAAGAAAATCGCCTGGTGGTTATCTAGGGCTGGAAGGTTGGAGAAGAAATATTGACAGAAGGAAGCTATAGGTGCAGATCATCTTCCTGAAATGATGATAATGTTCTGAAGTGGACAGCCTGGAAAGTGTGAGCTCACATCCTCAGCATCCATAGAAAAGGCAGGTAGAGTGGTATACATTTGTAATCCTGGTGCTGAGGACAGACAGGAGCATCAGAGCTTACTGGCCAGCCGGTCGGTCGAGCCAACTGGGGAGCTCCAGGTTCAGTGAGGGACCTTGTCTCAAAAATAATGTGGACAGCGGATGAGAAAGACACACACACACACACACACACACAGACACACACACACCTCATGCATAAAGAGGTTTGCACAGATATCATATGCTCCAAAAAAGCTTGACTGGACTGATAGCTCTAAAACTGTGAATCTGCTGATTGCCACTGAGCTAAGCCTTTGTGACCAAATATTATCTCCCCAGAAAGCTTTTACCAGAAATACGAACTTACAAGTGGAGTTTTTGTGATGAACTTTCTCCATCTTTTATTCAGCCTTCTCAGTTCTTTAGAAACAGATGATGCGACTTCTCTGCTGCTGACTTCAATCAGGAAACTCCCCACCTCATTCAAAGAGGTGTACTTTGCATTCCACTGCGAGAGGGTCTCCACGGGAACCTGCATAACAGATAAGTCACAGAAATGTTTAATGTTAGAATTGTATTGCTATTATCCATAATAAGTCTCTGCTAAGGCCTTTCTCAGCAAGACTGAATGTGAAGGCCTTTGAAGAGAAACTGGCCTCCCTCTTAAAGAACTTCCCAGATTGTTTTCCTGGGTTGCTGCTTGGCAGGTGCCCCGCACTGTCCCTGACCCTGGTCTCTTCAGAAGTGCCTGGTCAATTTTTCTAAGTGTCTGATAAACTAACAAAGGTTCCCAGACTCATCTGATCAATAGAGGCCATACCACTGTGGTAATGGTTTCAATAGAGGCAATACTGCCTTGATACTGGTTTCATTTAGTCTCAAGACCAAGAATTTACTAAGACATCTAGTCCAAATATGTAATACTGGCATAGTGTTTATGTGACAGATGCTACCAAGTCTCCTTTAAAATTAAAAGTCTCTTCCAAGACCTCTGGCAGCCCAGGGCATCTCAGCAGAGGTTTAGTCACATTCAAGATGGCAAAGTTCCCCAAATTTATGTATATTTTAATGTCAGACCCTGAAAGACAAAAGAGCTATTGGAAACCAATGGTATGAACTTGTAGAAGCAACACAGATGACAGGGGACGTGGGGACTTTCTAAGTCTAAGGTGCTCTCTGTGCACTCTTATACTCCCAAATTTCTTCCATACAAGAACCTACTATTCAGAAAGTAATTCTACTCCATTTAGAAAATACTATTTCCTGGCTAGCATATAAAAATAATTATTACACTGACATTCCTTCCACACATCTTATCAGATACATAAAATAAACATAAGTCAGAAAAGTTGCCATCCTGACCATACAGTCGCAAACCTCTGCCGTGGTGCCAGGGATCTTGTTAGAGCCTTTGAACTCAGGAGTCTCGCAGGAGCATCTGTCTCTTAGAGCCTATGGTGCTACGAAGTTGTGGAACTAGAAACTAGATGACTTATTTGTGAAGTGTTAAATAATTAAAACATTATTAAGGTGGTATTGGCCTCTATTGATCAAATGGGTCTGGGAACCTCTGTGGGAAGAATTCAGGAAAGTTGTAGGGGTAAAAAGTTTTAACTAAATGGAAAATTATAATTCCTAAAAACAGTGATTTAGGTAGGCATGGTTGTACATCCCTTAATCCTATCAGTAAGGAAGTTCCATGAAAACAGGAGAATCTTGACCCCGAAGCCAGCCTAGATCATATAGCCAAGAACCTGTCTCCAGGTTCTTGATAGAGTGATGTGTTTTCTAAAAGGTGTATTATTTATGTAAATGTGTGTGTGTGTGTGTGTGTGTGTGTACACAATGTGAAGAATATACTCTCTGACAATTACATTAGGAAAAAAACCAAGTTCTTCCCAAGTTCTTGAAGAATTTCTAGAAGATCTATGTTTACTCCTTTGTTGACACTCAACCTTCAGAGTCGAAATGGGCTTAAACAAAAAGATATACAAAAGTTAAGTCTAGCTGGGCATGGTAATGCATGCCTTTAATCCCAGAACTCAGAAGGCAGAGGCAGGAGGATCTGTAACTTGAATGGTGTATGTAGTCAATCTCCAAAAATAAAACGTAAAACTGGACAGAGCCGTTGACTTCAAAATACCTCTTTAATTTGTTCCTTCTTCATCACCTCAAAAGAAGCCTTTAGTAGGGAGAGGTCTTCCTCGTAAGTTGCCCAACACGCCAGTACTCTTTGCAGCCTGGCCTTCGTGTTGTGGATGTGCTGTCTGCACATGTGAACATTCTTTTCCAGTGTCACATACTCCTCTTTAACACTCTCACATTCTCTGGCTACATAAGCAAAGCAAACAAACAAAAAAAACCAATCTTACAAAACAGGTTTTTTTGTAAATAATATTCAGAAAACTATTTGCATTAACCAACGAACAGGCACGTTTCCTAACAATATTAAAAGCAAAACAAAGATTCTTCCAAGGAAAACAGTTAACATCCAAACCATTAGAGTAAAACAGATGTCATTTTGAAATGATAGTTGTCCCATTAAAAGGATACTTTACCCAAGTTCTTATACATTTCTTCACATTTTTGAAAGGAAGTATCAAGTTGAGCTAGGAACTTTTTCTCTCCAGTAAATTTCTGTGAAGGAGAGGAAAAAGTATTGACAGATTTTACTTTTGAAAATGTTCCAAGAAATCCAGATGTCAGTCTGTGATGTCGGTAAATGGCAAGGTTGCCAGCAATGTTTGCGTACATCGATCCCACCACTGCAGCAGCAGAGACGGAAGAACGGTTTGTGAGGGGTGGCTAGGACTTAGGAGGCGCAAGAGCACGATGACTGCAGATGTAGCTTAGCATTGCCCATGTGACTTACACTGCTGTCCCACTGCTGGGAAGTTCATCACTCATAGCAAACCCAAGCCTTCTACCTCACCTGTCCTAGTAACATTGTGTAACTGTATCAGTTGCTTTGGTTTCATAGGCCTCATTCACATTAATTAGTAAGTCTTCATTAGCTACATTCGGTTGCTTTTTCAGGAGCTTTCCCCACCTGCACAAAGATGTCTGTGAAACTACCATTAACTAAATCAGCTACGGAAAACCATGGGGCTAACTCGGAGCTGACTCTAAACTCCCTGTTTATTATCCTAGCAGTTCTCAACCTGTGGGTTGCATAAGACCATCAGAGAATATTTACATTACATAACATATTTACATTCATAACAGTAGCAAAATTACAGTTATGAAGTAGCAACAAAAATCAATTTATAATGGGAGGGTCACCAAAAATAAGGAACTGTATTAAAGTGTTACACCATTAGGAACGTTAAGAACCACTGATTATGTTCCTATTTTGTACTAGCTTACTACTATGATTACTGAACTAGTGAGATCTAAGTCCAAAGCCAGGCATAATGGCACACTCCTATAGATTACAGCACTTACAGGACGATCAGGAGTTCAAGACCAACCTTACTACATAAGACCCTGTCTCAAAATACAAACGAACAAACAAAAGCCCAGAAAAAAATAAAACTTCAGAGAAGGCAAAAGAAGTTATATGTAGTATTGCTCTACATATTTTATATATAAATAAAACCTAGCCCAGTTTAGAATGATGCCTCCAATTTGGAAGCACATAGTATTTAAATGATCATTATCAACAGATATGTATGTCTTTATCACCCTTTTCCGTTTTCCTCCGAAACTTGTAATTTTGCGTTTTTCAAGTCTCCATTCCCAAAAGCAAAGGAAGAAAAGAAGGCTAAAAGCAGTGGAAAATGTAGGAAGGAAGGTGCCCCGTGGGGGTTCCATTTGAACTTCTGCATGGACACACACCTACACTTGTAACACGCTTTTATATCTTTCCAGAGTGTTTCTATTACATTATTTTAAAAGGAGAAGAGAGAGGGATGGAAGGACGGACACACACACACACACACACACACACACACGCTTTTCTTTGAAGCATTTAAACCATTTCCTACTCAAACTTGGGTGAAGGACAGCCAAGATGGTGCCACTGTGCATAAGGCACTTGCCACCAAGCCTGGAGGACAGAGTTAGGTCCCTGGGACTCACATGACAGAAGGAGAGAATTGACTCCTACAGGATGTCATCTAACCTCCACACACAGCCACGACAGGCACCAATAAATCAAATTAATTGAAACTATATTTTTAAAATTTCAAAATGAAACTTGAGGGGCTACGACCAAAGTTTTCAAAGAAAAGAGAACCGTTGAATGAAAGCATAAATTGAAAAAAAAATGTAACAAAAACTTGCAATGGGGAAAGACCACAGGGCAGCCTTCTCTGAGGCCTTAACCATCCTAACTCCATCTTGACCACTGGGATGCTCATTACTCATTCCTCTAGCTGCTATTTGACAACTGCTGACTGGTTTTCTCCAGGGAAATGGAAGCTAATGAGCCCTACCAACAAACACCCAAGCCCAGATAGGGAGAATTCCTGAGCTAATCCAGAAGGAGAAAGGGAAGCCGATGCCCAGACCCAGGCCGTAGCAGCTCACATGCCAGTCTTCCAGCAGGACTTCCACAGACTCCTTGCTCCCGTAAGTGCTGTTCCAAACATCCAACTTGGCCTTCGCTTCGTCCAGCAAAGCGAGAACTGAGCACTTACAGTCATGCAGCTCCAGAAGTGGGATGAAGTTTTTACCCAAAATGTTGTTGATTCTGGAAAACAGGCAGGTTTTACACTTGACCAAGTGTCAGAAGTATGTTTGGCATTTACAGAAATACTATGATTGAATTTTTCTATTCAAACATATAGAACTCAAATGTATCTTCAAGAGTGCCCCCAGCTCCCTGTGCCGTGTGTGTGTGTGTGTGTGTGTGTGTGTGTGTGTGTGTGTCCTTCCATCCCTCTCTCTTCTCCTTTTAAAATAATGTAATAGAAACACTCTGGAAAGATATAAAGCAACATTTCTAAGGTAAAAACGTAACAGAATATTTTCTGAAGAAATTATCCATTATTAAGATATCCTGTAAGAACACCCTAAAGAATAAAATATCTTAGGATTTAAAAGCTTTGGTATAATTTGATGCAGGTACAATTTTTTAAAGCTTATATGAAGACAGTTTCAGTATTAAGGCTAACATTCTCTTGTTATTGCCATAAGCTACTTATGAGTAAAGAGAAAAAAAAAAACAGAAGACAGTGTGGACAACATTCAGTTAAATGACTTTTATACTAATAATGTATTTTTTAAGATTTTATGCTATTCTTCATCGATGTGTGTGTGTGTGTCTGTCTGTCTGTCTGTCTGTCTGTGTGAACACAGATGTCTAAAGAGGCCAGGAGAGGGTGTTAGATCCTCTGGAGTTATAGATAGTTGTCAGCTACTCAGCATAGCTCCTGGGGAACTGAGCTTGGGTAAGGGTGGCAAGTGCTCTTACTCACTGAAACATTTCTCCAGCCTTTATATTGATTACATTTTACAGCTTGTTTTTTTTTAAAGATTTATTTTATTTATGTCTATGTGTGTCTTCATGATTGTGTGTGCACATGAGTGTGTGACTGCAGATGCTGTGCACACAGAGGCCAGAAAAAACCCTTAAGTCCCCCTGAGCTGAAGTTTTAGGTATCTATGGACCCAGGGTGGTTATATGGGTGTGGGAATCTAAACACTGGTCCTCATGATTTGTACAGCCACAGTTCACAACTGATGAAGTACTTCTCCATCCCTATTTTGACTCTATAAAACTGCACTTATATACCCCCTGTCTTGATCTGGCATCCTTCTGAGGAGCCCATGTTTACAAATGAGAAAGACAAACCCCCACCCTCGAGGTCTATTGTTCAGTGACACAGGATGTGAGCATGTATGCTGCTATTGCAAAACCATGAAGGTGTGGTTATCAAGATGCAGAAATAAATATGTCAGACGTTATCTCCAAGTCTCTATGTTTGTGGCATGCAAGCAATGTTATTGCTAAACATGGGCAGGAATAGCTGACTTCATTCACAGAGCTTGTGGGCTAGCACTGTTACAAACCGTCTTGTCATTTCCTCCAGCTTAGCAGGAGGCACAGCTGGCAAGCTCTTCTCGGCTCTGGTTTCAAAGGCCAAAAGAACATTCGAATGATAGTCGAAGCTGCCCATCAGACTCTAAAAGAAATGTAGAAACATGAAAATCTGATTCATCTGTAAATACTGCAAAAGTAGGAATGTCCATTATGCCTATGTTATATCTGTTTTCAAATAATGTCAAAAATCCTGATGGATCAATCAATTGATTGAGATAGAGTCATATACTGTAGCCTCTGCTGGCCTGGAACTCAGTATGCACCCTAGACTGGCCTTAAACTTGTGGTAATGCTCCTGTCTCAGCCTTCAGAGTGCTATGCTCATAGGCACAAGCCTCCATGATTGGTTCTCATCTGTTCCTTTTTACCTAAGATTTTCATACCCATTATTTCAGCGTAAATGTTTTTAGGTGGGACATTTACATTTAGGTGGGTGGCAGGCAATGTCTTTGACAAAGTTATTAGCAATTCTTTGTTTTCCCAAGTCCCTCTAACTGCTCAAACTCTCACAAACCAAGTTTGCCCTCACATTTGCAGTGAGAACCCAACCAATCACCCGCCCTTTCTTCCCCTTGGCATCTTTTGGGTTGTTTCTTGGTTGGATGTCATAGCTGCTTTAGAGATGACTAAACTCTGCCTTTCCTGATTTCTGTCTTGAATAGCTCAACAGTTGTGAATGTGAAAACATCTCCATTTAATTGGGGGGTTGTTTGTGTCACAGGATCTCATGTAGCCCAGGTGGCCTTAGATTTACCATAAAGCCAAGGGTGACCCTGAACACCACATCTCCTGCTCTACCTCCTAGGTGCTGGGATTACAGCTGGTGCCACCATGAACATTCATGCGAGTCTCTGCACCCCAGGGGATGCATGCTACACTACCCTCAGCCACCACCAGATTAGATTCTCTTCTTCCTAGAATAGTCTTCCTCAAGGACAGACCTTAAGAAGGGTTAATTTTTCCATGAGTTTCGTTTCCCACCTTGAATAGAGATATTTTCCCTTGGATCAGAGTCCTGGCTTCAGAGTAATCGTGGGAGGTTGGCACCTCTTCTTCCACAAGCCCCTCCACGTCCTTCAGCCACGCCTCAGTCTCTTTGAGCGGTGAAGGCAAGGCGTCATCCAGCTGGGCTCTCCACGCAGCGACCTGAAATAAGGCAGGGCCGTCAGCACTCGCCCAGCCCATGTCTTCACCGATCACCGACACAGGTTTACTTCATGTACCTCAGAAAGCCAAGGCTGACTTATTAAAGGAATTTAATCAATGGACAAACCTCTTAGTTCTAATATTATTTTACTAGTAGAGGAGGAATATAATTAGTTTAAAAGCTGTTGGAACAGACAGAAGGGGGAAGATATGGGGTTGGGAGAATCTCAAGTAAGTTGTATGGAGGAAATTGGAACTATTTGAAGTTCTCGGAA